>JAGDQP010002271.1:69122-103425 GCA_022664845.1 Lepisma saccharinum
TAATGGCTTCATAAGTTTCATTACTTAGAAACTCTTTTTCTGGTTTGTTGCTCTCATTCTTGACAAGCTCAAGATAATTCAGGAAATCGCTTTGTAGCCAGTTCAATCGTTCATCATCCATTGAGAAAAACTGCATTTTGTCTTGGTTTATTGTTTCAATATAGTCACTGGTACCGGAAATATCATGAAGAGTGAACCACTTCAAAATATACTCCATGAATTTTATGTAGACCCAGCTGAAGAAAACTCATGCCCTTTGGTATCGAAATCTGGATTTTCTTTCAGCAACTTCAACGCTGTTATAACTTCTGTTGAGAACACTTCCTTTGCACGCTTTACGGTCATTTTTTCTATATTTGTAGTTAGAACATGCTTTCTAGAGAGAAAATGAACAGGTTTGATGGTTTCAGTAGCCTGCAGTTCATATTTTTTTACGTAAAGGCCAGTTATTATGTCTTCTCCTTCAAACATTATTCGTTCAAGGAAAAGGGATCTGATGTTCTTCAAAATATGGCACTGATCAAATGCTAGAAATAGTGGTCGACTTGGATCTTCTGGATATTGTATGCGGCTCAGAACTTGTTTGCTTAGTGACAGCTTCTTCATCATCAGTACGTTGGTTTTATGATTGTCTGAAACCAATCCTAATACGAAAAACACACACTGTTCTACTTCATGGATGACCGACAACCTTAACGTATGGAGTTGAGCTCCGGAAAGTTTTTGGTAAAAAAATAGGCTACTGGCAACTTTAGTTGAAATACCACAGATCATAAAGCACAGTAGTCTGTTCCCAAGTACTGGCACCTTCTTCGCTTTTGTGGTTTCATTTTCTGTTAACACTTTCACACGTCAGTTTTTTAATATGAATTGATGAATCATGTTCTCCGAACAACGTATCTACCTAGTTGCACGTCATATTGTAGTTGTTGCTTTATTGACATTTCATCGACGATCAAGCTGCACAACAATTCCGCCCTTTTTAAGCTTTCGGCTTCTGCTCTTAGCCTCGTTGTAATTAAAGGTGTAACACCTGTCTCAAGAGACACATCGCCTACAAAACGACCTAGAGTACGTGAGCACGGTAATTTCAAAATAAAATCCCTTGCATAATTATAGGCTTTCGGTGAGCAGTACTGCCATATTATATACTGTTTCATAGTTGCTTCACTCCATCTGGGGGATTTTCTACAAATTTTTCGAACTTGCTCGAGTAAGAACAAACACTTTCCGTCCTTGTCTTCACGCGAAAGGATGTTTTACAATGACTGATGATATTCGTTGTTCTTATACATGTTAAGCTCCTGTGTCAGCTGGTTGACATTCCTTTCATTTGCCTTAACTTTCTCTGTTAACCGCCAGATCTTCGTTTTATGAGCTTTGATTTCCATTTCTAGTTGTTTAATCTTCAGTAGTAGTTCTTGAACGGTTTGAACTTCAACAGATCACGTTTCGGGTATGTCTGAATTTGAAGAAACTATATCTGAGGTAGTTTTCCCTGATGAAAGGTTAGTAACACATTTGCGTTTTGCTTGTCGGCTCGATGGTTCCTCACATTTTATTAACTCACGTCTTTTTTTGCTAACTGGAATTTTGTACGAAGGGTATCCTGGAAACTGGGAGGTTACACTGCCTGCCTTAAGCTTCTTCAATTTTAGCCCAACTTTATAATCATCTTGTTTTAAATGTTCACTACAAACAACAGAAGAGTTGGACTTTACATTAGGTTGGAAATTGTCCCTATATATCACCTTCAGCCACTTTCTTTTCAGTTCCGGATCCACAGGAGATTCATGAGAACTTACGCCCTTTGTTTTGCCCCTTTCACTTTTGCAGAAAGGAACGCAGCAGTATGGCATATGAAAAAAAAAAGAAATAATAATTTAATACAGGCGTGTGTAGTTTCAATGGTTACAAATGGACTAACTTGATAGAATTTTAATCGCAGTGTGCATTAAGCTATTTATGTAGATAGTGTGGTTCGTGGTTTTAAATATTTCTTTATTTCTACAAAAGGCAAATGTCTAGTGTCTACCTAAAGGAAAGTCTTGGACCCAAAGATTCTCGGGCAAGGTGAACCCAATGTGGCTTGTCATTGTCCTTCCAAATGATGATGATGATATCCTAAGGACGGGACTTGCGGTTTAATGTGGGATCCAAATCACTTGTGTTCCTACCTGAAATCGAACCTGGGACCCCTTGATTATAAGGCGACGAGTTTATCCAATCATCCACCAGGGACACTTTAATCGAACTAAAAAGTACCAAAATAATTCTGTTTTCAAGAGAAAAGCATACGAAACGCTGTCATAACCACTCACTTCATATATTCTTCAATTTTCATTATAACAGTGCTCTCCATGCTTTTCTCTTGTAAATATTTTTTTTCTCCTTTTTAATTACCTACGATTAAAGAAAGCAGGTTTTTCAGAATAATAGTCGTTTATTTTCCCATTTGCTTACCGTACCTGATGATTGTTAAATAGAAAGTCAATTTAATTTTTTGAGACGGTCACAGAGCCATATAATTATATTATTTTTTTATACGTTCCTTAAACATCTAATTCAAGTTATTTGTTTTGATTAATGTTTAATCAAAACTTTCAGAAGTTCATATTCCTATTCAGAACATATTATTACAGGAAAACCCAATTGTTACCAATATTAAGATGTAGGAAATTTTATATCCTATTCCAATTAATTTGGGAATATAATTTCCAATTATTAACTAGAACAAACGTCTACCGAGAAGACAATCATTTATACACAACAACTTCTAAACAGCAGTCGGGAACAGTCGGCAAAGCGCTCCAAGCGGCAAAAAACTGAAACTGCAGCGGTACGCTTTCCCTCGTAAGGAAAGCGAAAGCGCCGAAGCTGTAAGGAATAGGAGCGGGCTATGGTATAACAAATATTGTACAGTTCACAATGATCTGGACGTATGCTATATGTCGCCTAAAGAATTTAGAGATGCAATTGTCAATAAAGTCTGTACAGCTACTTTGTAAAGCTCAACACTATAATGAGGACATTGCCTGTTGTGTTGCCACTAAATAAATAAATACATTCAAATTTTAAATTTCTACAACAAATAAAAATGTAAGTATAAACAAGATATTTAAAAAATGTATTTCAGTAATATGTGTCACGTCAATGATAATAATAATAATTTGAACATGTAATAAATTAGAAAAATCTTCCATGAACAATCAGTTATAAAATTACGTAAGACCGATTTCCCATTGTAAGATGACAGTAAAAATGAAAATATTTGTTTCAACTATTGATTTTTCCCTTTTATACTTTTTCGGAGAGCTCAATTAGCTTTTTAATCTATTTAATTACTGGTATTGAATACTGCGTCATGAACTGGGACAGACTTGCACGCACTTACTACGTCCCTAACAGACAAAAGGCACGGGGTGTTCCTAACGATGTGTTTAAAAATATTCAAATATAACATCTAGAAAACAAACTGAATAAACCAACTCAAACAATTGTAGATTTAAATAATTTAGTAACACAATTCTTGATGGAAAAAACGTTAAATTAGAGTTTGAGCGCCCGTTTCATAAATTATTTAAACACAACTAAGCTGAAGAAAACTAAAATACGATAATGCGAGACATCTATGTACAATTAGTAGAATGAACTATTAATACTTTATTGAATAATTTATTAACAGCTTCAAGCTACAAGATACAGTATCTATTATTGTGACAAACAACACCATAGACACCTATTTTACTATATATTTTAGAAAATAAAGGCTTTCCATAAAGAAACAAGTTAGAGCTCCGATTCAGCTAACAACTACGAATGCTCCGCTCTTTTGATAGCATTTTAGACACAAGCAATACTGTTTATAAAATAGATTGGCAATGTTGATAACAACAGTTCTTAGGTACGGGGTATACCACAGTACTTTTCTATTGTATTAAATCATGTTTATGCTAAGTTTGGCGCAGCTAAGTCTAACTGAATGGAATAAATTTGAAAATTTGATTAAACAATTGGTTGGCAACACTGAGCGACTGCACCAATCAAGTTGGTTCCAATTGTTCTAAGCTAGTCTAGCCAATATCTATCGAATGACAAATCAAGCCCCTCTATATCCCTTCCAGTTCCTGAGATTTCATTTCTCGACACAGACTGACGGACATCATGAGCGGGATTTTAAAGTTCTTCCTGTTATAGCATTTCTACATGGGCGGATTTATGGGGGCCATTTCCACCAGAGTAATTTCAGAATGACTTTAAATATTTCATTCTAAATTATAGCTTTTAAAGTAACCCTTCCCCACAGGGTCTCTTTCCTAAATAAAGACATGCTTCTCTATCAAGGTACCTAAAAGTTACTCAAGGTTACCATCTTCTAAAAACCGTCTTATTTAAAAACGAAGCGACATGTACTACACACCATTTCCTTGCCTACTCTTTTAAACACATTTCCTCTAAGCTATTTGTATTTTTGAGCTAAGCATGTACCAGTGAAACAGGTAGTTTTGGCATATCAGAATGTCAGTAATAATCTAATGAATAGATAAAAAACTAGAACTACAGGTTTTATTTCGCTGGAGTACCTCCATTACTTTCGGCGAACGGGAATTATTGGTAGGGAAGATCCACGCTGTTGATCTTATTAAATCGAATCGGCGCTTGTTTTGTTAATTAGAATAAATCCCTCCATCATGTCATATTCCGGTCGTGATTTTCAAACCTGATCCACAGAGACTACGTTTTCAATTTTCTCCTTAGTCCCACTAGCCTGAACTGAAGATAATGTTTTGGGAAATTTCTCTGAACTGTTCACAAACGAACATATCAGTAAGGCCCAATGATCAGTTTCCAAACATTTGCTAATTTATATATTTCGAAGTTAAAGATTTAAGACTTAAGGTCGTTAAAAGAGCATAGCTAGAAAACCCGTTAATTTTGATAGAGCGAATCATTTGCGATTGAGTTTTGTAGAAAGAAAATTCAATTTTAAAATAATGGGTTTCCGACTAAAAGCACTCATGTTGGTACTTGAAAATTAATATTGTCACGCTGCCAATATTTCAATAGATTAATATAATTACTAAACATTTCACTTAATGACAAGGAAATTGATTGGTAGATTTAAGAACAACTTAAATAACAAATAATGCTTACGTAGATATACATGTGTTTAGCTTTAGTCCAGGGGTGTCTAGGGAATGAAATGTTTTACAACATATCTGTTTACTGACCTATCAGAGGATGTTCATTTATTAATGACTATTGTTTTGATGATTACCAGTTAAAAATAATATTGATCTGCTAAGGAAAGGTTACCGGATTGTAGTTACTGATCTAACACCAGGTGCCTCCATACTGTCCAGGTGGCAGATAGAGGAATGCCGACCAAATATGGTGGGAACCGGAAATATTCCTGAGCAGACCAAAACCAGTACTGCTGCCTTGCAGTTAGTAGAAGGATCTACAAAGGCTGGGGGAAGATACCCGAACAAAAATATTATGGTGAATGGAGGCAGCTTCACCATTACCACCCTGAGGCTGAAGATGAATGACATCGACAAGGCTCAGAGATGGACAGAGGAGGACATTTTGAGTGTCCGCCTTTACTGCGAGGTAGTAGACCTGACAACTCTACACCGCTAAATCTTGTCAAGAAATAGTAACTTATGGTTTATGGATTCTTCTGTTCATGCTGGGGTGAAATATTTCGGAGGTAAACTAGTCCCTCATCCGGATCTCCGGGCGGTGACTCCTTCGGGGGACTCCAAGAACAGGTTAAAGAAAGACCTTAGAATAGGAACGTACGAACGTTATACAAAACGTACGCTCTTCAGGTGGTGGCACGCGAGACCGAGAAGTACGAGCTGGACATATTAGCGATACAGGAAGTCCGGTGGGAAGGTCAAGATAGCATGCGACAGGGTAAGTACACTTTCTACTATGGGGAAACACAGTCTCACGATTTCGGAACAGGATTCCTGGTTAAAAACAATATTCTTCCGGCGGTTCAAAATATTGAGGCGTTACGATACGTAGTCGATGGGGCAACTCGATTTTAATCAATGCCTAAGTGCCGACCGAGGAGTCTAAAGATGTCTTTTACGAGGAACTAGAAACATTGTTTGACCGATTACTGAAGTATAATACGAAAATTGTCTTAGGTGATTTCATAGCTAAGGTACGTAAGGAGGAAAAATATAAACATAGTATAGGCAAATACAGCCTTCACAAGAGGACCAACAACAATGGAGAAAGGCATATTTAGCGATGTCGAAACTCTCAAGCAGATCGATGACGTATTAGTAGATAGACGAAGACACACCAACGTAATATATGTTAGGCTTTACAGAAGAGCGGAAGGTGACACCGACCATCAATTAGTGATCATAAAAGTGAGGGAAAATATGGAACTGATTAGGCAAAGGATCCAAACAACTAAAATTCGAAGTTTAACGATTAGATAATCCAAGCATAAAAGCAGACTACCAACTCGAAATTTCAAATAGATTCGAAATCTTAGCCGACTCGAGTAGTAATGCTAAAGTGAAGTGTACAGCAAAGGAACATGAGGATGAGAAGAAACAGCAGAATAAAGCCTTGTTGTGATGAAGAATGCCTTACACTTCATGAGGAACGGAAACAAGCAAGGCAAAGATAGTTAAGTAATAAAAGCGAAGCAGCCATTAACCAACCAACCTGTTACCATCCACTACAGTAACGCGAAACGCAACGCCACACGCGGATTCAGAAACTAAAAGAGAGGATATCTGACGCAGAAGATTCAGGAGATAGAGGAAAACGCAAGAAAAATAACGTACGAAATCTGTACAAAGGGTGTAAACTCGTTATGGAAAGGTTACCAGCCTAGATTAGGGATGATTAGAACTGAACGAGGCAATCTTCATGCGGATATGACTTAAATTAATTATTTCGACACACTTCTTAATCTACACAACGGAGAAAAAACTGAGGAATTTTAAATCTATACGGCAGAACAGTGAATACCCGAACCTAGCGAGATCGAGGTCGAAATGTCGTTAAAGAAACTGAAAATTTTCAAATCACTTGTAATATACAATATCTCAGCCGAATTAATTAAAGAGGGAGGAACGGCTCTAATCAAGGAACTAGATAAATAGATAAGTGCTATTATGGAGAAAGGAGGAGCTTCCAAAGGAATGGTAAACCTCAATAATAGTTTTGGTTTATAAAAAATGCAATTAATCGGACTACAATAATTACCGCAGAATCTCATTACTCCCAAAATGTTACTAAGTATTGAGTGATGTCCTGCTAACTTTCCTAAGTATATACGTAGTTAAAATAATTGGAGATCACTAATGAGGTTGTATTGATTTATTTAGTTTAGAACACAACAGGAAAACCTAATTACAATGTTCCATATTTTAAATTATTGTCACCACTAGGAATACAATCAACATACATTTTTTTTACAATATTATGAATTTGTTTATCATTCATGTTATGAAAATCAATTTTCTTAGCTCTCCAACTCATGTTATTATAGGTTGCGCTCATTCTCCAAGTTGATGACTCTTGCATAATATTTGTTCGCGGTTTTTAATAATAAAAAGAGTCCAGAATTTTTTGTTCTGGTTTTGGTTGATGGAACATGTTTTTTGAAAGTTTGAGAGCAGATTGATGCAATCTATTCTATTTGTAAACACTTTGTAAAGGAAAATAATTTCATGAAGAGTACATCCGTTCCCAAGACTCATCATGTTAAAGTTTCTTTTTGTTGCAATCAGTTCTCGGGTATACGCCTGTTTCTTTATATACCAGGAATCTTAGGAATTTTGCTTGGATTTTTTTCCGCTTGTCTGAGCTGTATACAGTACTTGGATTCCAGATATTTGATCTTACATATGTTTGAAATAGGCGCATGAGAGTTTCTGCCTTCCTGAAATCCTTTCCCATTCTTATTATTAATCCCAGATTTCTATAGGCTTCAACATCAACATTCTCTACATAAACGTCAAAAAGCAATTTGGAATCCAATATTATACCAAGATCCTTTATAGTTTTGGGGTATGGTAGAGGCGTGTTATTAATATTATATTTTAAATGCACGGCTGTCTGACGTCTTGAAAATAAAATTACATTACATTTTGTTGACATTAATTTCAAGTGAGTTATTGTTACACCATTTGACTATTTCGTTTATGTGAAGTCGTAGATTTTCAAATCGTCCGACGAGTTGATAGTAGAATAAATTTTTAGAAAGCCAGGGAATAAAAGTTTGTTAGGTGTTTTGATATACGCAGGGATATCATTAATAAACAATAAAAATAACAGAAGTCCTAGGTTCGACCCTTGAGGCACTCCCGAAGATAAGGATATTCTTAGGATGTTCCACCTTTGTAAACAAACATATTGTTTACGATCATTTAAATAAGATGCCTTAGCGCAGTCAGTGTATATTACGTCTACTTGTTAGCAATGGTCTAAGGTTAAAGTCATGTACTCAGTAAAAGGCAAAGGTTCGTTATAGTTTACCTGCCACTGAGGAAACCATGTTGAAATTCTGATATTGATGGTCTAGAATGAATACTGAGTTTTTGGTACAATATTTATTCAAATACTTTGGCAAATGTGCATTATGGCAATTGGTCTATATTTTTTTTTATACCAGATTTGCCATTGCCTTTAGGTATGGGACAAATTTTCGTTGTTTTGAGTAAGTAAGACAAGAAAACTAAGTATTTCGCCGGTGGTATAAATGGTTGTATCCTTGAATGAGAGGCAGCAATTGTGAAAGCGTACTTACTTTATAAACAATCCGAACGCTATGGCAATCAACGTGTATTTTAAATTTAAATAAAAAGTTGAACCAACTCTTGTGTATAGTGAGAGTACTCACTGTAGGACGTTGTAGGTTCCTGAAAAGAACATTAATACTTACCGATTTGAGTATTGCAAGAAGAACATAGATAAAAGGCTAAGGCGAGGTGAATATCGCTTACCTGATCACGTACCCATTGATTTCCGAGGTAGGTGCATCGAAACAGAAAGTTAATAAACTGAATTAAAAGTCCATCAATACTGGAGGAAAGGAATGTAACTATACTAAAGTACCGTCATAGACTAGTGAAGAGCTGTAGACCTATTTCGTGTGAATTTATTTATAGGTCATGGTGAAAATTAAACGAACTACATCGAGTAGTGCAAAACATATTTGTTTAATTTCTCGAGTGATTACTAACTTTTATGTTAGATGTTAATATTGTCCTGAAAGTGGAAAAAGAGTTCGAGTCAAATAAATCTGTCCTTTGTTGGGACTCAGTATGTTAAATAACTCTGTCCTTTTTAATGATTCGATATAGATATTTGGATCCAGACATATTGAAAATATATTCAAGTATGTGTAGTACTGTATATTTTATTCATACTAATGTAACGAAATCTATTATTCCGAGTATATTTGTTTTTGCAGGCAATTACAAGTAACGAAAGATTATTCCGTCGGGATAATTTGTGAATTTGTACTCTTTAATCAATTTCTATAATTCTTTGCTCTTTCTTTTCGAACTCTGCGCAGAAATTTTCTTATTACACATTTCTCAAGCTATTGAACTATTCTTATCACCGTGATTCGTGTGGACGCATTTTCTGTCAATTCGGAATACTACTTTGTCAGAATTATAAAACCTTTTTAAGAAAATTTAATACAGTAAATAGGCATATGGTCATGCCGGCTTGGTTATGGTGGTAACAAACCAGAAATTATGAATGGTTTCGGATTGATGTGATCTGTGGCCCAGAAGAACTAAGAAGACAATAAGGTTTGTACTTTAGGTGTAAGTTTATTGAATGTAGGTAATACATTGGTATATATATATATATATATATATATATATATATATATATATATATATCAATAAACTAAAATAGTAAATAATGTGCTGTGCTCAGGAGGTAATCAATGTATAAAACAAGGCAAAAAGTATTGAGTACAATAATTATTGAGCAATTTGAGGTATTTAATATCAAGTTTAAAATTTTACCATGAAAATAAAATTTTATTGAAAGTGAAATAAGATCATACAAAATTTGAAATAAGAGTATATGTGAATAAAGTGTCTGATAATTCTAACTTATTTATTAGAAGCGAATACTACACAAATAAGAATAACCAAATTGAATTATTTACTAAAACTTTATTCTGAAAAATGAGAAGTTGCTTGAATAATAAATTTATTCTTTGGTTAAATAAGAAAGTTATTAATAGCATATATTTGTAAATCTATGAAAGCTACTAAAATATGTATATTGAAACAAGTAACAACATATATTCAAAGTAATTCTAATCTAATAGAAATAAAATTTAAAGAATATTGAAGTTTATGATTCGTTCATTACGATTTTAGATTATTGCTTGGAATTAGGACTCTAGTGATCATATCTGTAGTATATTTGATCATATGACATTGGTGATAATTCACAAGAATCGATTAAATTATACTGACTTGAATTCTATGGTAACAATGTGTACGAAATATGTAGATACATATATTTTCTCAGAATTTCTACACTCTATATCTCTGTGATTATTAAACCACCATAGCTTATTTAGCTATATTCCAGACACAAACCGTTATAACTTCTTAATATAGTGCCAAAAGAGATCATATATCTTTGAAGAGGCACGCGCCCCCACCCCACTCGTTTGGTGTTTCTTGGCACAAATTGGAAATTGCTACACGGCTGTTAATATTTCTACGTTGTTTCGGAAAGAAATTGAAGCTTATTCCGAGAACAATTTTTGATATAATACGAAAATAAGCATATATTCTGAACACACGTCTCCCGCCTACTTTGTGTTTTTAGGTCCAAATAGAGAATTAGTTAGCGACTCTTAATGTTTCTGGGTTGGTTCGGCAAAAATGAAGCTTTCTCTGAGAATAATTCTTGATACAATGCAAACATTGAGCATATTCATTTTAGAGGGCATGTGCTACCGGCGGCCCCTGGATAAGCCACTGAAAGGCAACTTAAATCACGTATTTGGATCCTATGTCCTTATGAGACATCCAGATATACATATACCGTCAGATGATGTACTTGTCGGGCTAATTACAGTAATCACCGACGTGTGGTCCGGACCTGACCCCATTCCCTTTGATAGTTTTTGGTGAAAATTTAGCATTGGTATGCGACTGTTAAATCTGTAGAGGCAGTGTAGATAAGTTTCTTGGTGGATGGCGGGTACAAAATCCATGCACCTCCCAAGAAACTCACTTCCATTGCGGCCCTAGGTTGAGAGCATCGAATTAAACTAGGCAAGTGACACTACAAAAATATTTTTTACAAGCTGTGTGAGTTTGTTATCACAACATGAAAGGGAACATTATTATACTAGTTGGTATAAATAATAATCCATACATCCGTCAAGCAACCCACCTGCTTTGAGTCGTTGGTTTAAAAGCGGCGAATTAAAGAAAGCACGGGCTTACTGTAGTCCAAGTGCCTTTACAAAAAATAGATTTTATAAGCTGAAAAACAAAATTATCATTGGACAGAGAAACTCTACAAACTAGACTTATTTACTGGAAAAATGAAACTGTATTATAATAGTTGGTATGAATAATAATTTTTTCCCACCAAGAAACCCACCTGCATTGCGGCCTTAGGTTAAAAGCGGCGAATTAAAAAAGGCACGGACTTATTTTAGATTAAGTGAATTTACAAAAATACTTTTAACAAGCTGTGTGAGTTGGTAATGACAGCATAATGGTAAAGTAAATTATCATTGGAAGGAAAAACTCTACAAACTAAAGTTGTCTGTTGGAATAATTAATCATAATGATATTATTTTGTATTGATAATAATCCATGCACCCGCCAACCAACCCAACTGGATTGCAACCTTAGGTTAAGAGCAGGGAATTAGACAAGGCACGGACTTACTATTAGATTAAGTGAATTTACAAAAAAAAAAAAAAAACGTATTACGAGCTGTGACAGTTGGCTATGACTACATAATGGTCACTAAATTGTCTTTAGAAGTACAAACTCTATAAACTAGATTTATTTATAGGAAAAAGGAAACGCTATTATATGAGTTACTATGAATAATAATCGATGCTACTTGCATTGTGGCCTTAGGATAACAGCGGCGGATTAAACAAGGCACGGTGCAACACGCCAAGAGCAACATTCCAGACTGGGTGAAGCCAAAACTGGAACACCAAAAAAATTCCAGGAAATTTAATAGATTCGTCAGAAGCCTAGAGTACCCACGCAACGCATCGAACTAAACTCTAGCTCCAAACATTTTCTACACCCCAGACGAGCAGTGGAGATCACACATCACATACTGGAATCACTTCATATATCATAACGCAGTATATAGTTCATTTTCCAAGTTATCACATCTCAGCTGACAAAATAATCCTACCACTGGCCTACAGATTTATGAACCAAGTCTAAACTAATTGAAACGCATCTCTCAAAGCAATAGGATAACCGAAACAGAGAAATACATTTGTATTAATTACTTTCAAACTTCACTTAATTATTCGTAGTTAAATTCAGATGAATTTCATGGTAAACGTTAAATATATCACTGCAGAACACAATTAATATCACATACTGTATATTAATACTCAACTAATGCCTTACGTATTACATAGTTAACTGAGAGGTTATCTATACTATGTTCATTGAAAAGAAACTCAAAATGTTCGAAGAAATAGAGAAAATTAAATTTTTAAATTATTCATTTGATTTTTCATAATATTAGCTTTCAGAGGTAATAATTCCATTAAAACAAGAACAGAATTAAGATTGTGCTGTCGAAATCAAACAAATTTGTATCTTCTAATTTTTACACATTGTGGATTAAGCGAAAACGAAAGTTGGTTTTGCACATATAATTGTTCATAATTTCTACAATAATTAATAAATGTTGCTGAAATCTTCACGAGATAGTCCAAAAACATTGCTGTTCAATTTAAAAAGTTTTACCACATTTACTTCATACAGAAATGGAGTGTTTATACAAAACATACCTTGACGAAAGAAACCAGTTAGCCGTATAGTAGGCGTGACGACATGACAGATGATTACTACATTATACAAATGACTCTTTGCATAAATCTTGAAATATGCAAAAATAATGTTATAAATGTGATAATTGAACGGAGAATAGTGGCTATAGTTTAAACCAATAGTAAATAATAGTTTCGAGGTTTTAAATTTACAATTAAAGCCAAAATTATAAAAAAATAGTACAAAAAAATGGTCGAAGAAACATTGTCGTTAATTTGACTAATAGCGGTGATGTATGGTAGCTGTTAATATTGCTAACCGAGAATTTTAAATTTAATTGGAAACTGGGAGACTAAAATTTGGTATTTGATTATTAGAATCCAACGATCCGATACTTAAAATGTAGGAATTTGGTTAATAGCGGCCCCATACTGAATCTAATACATATTACACATACTGACAAATAATCTTAAACCAAAATAATAATTTTAATGAAGTGAAAATTTCGAAATAAAATTGTCTACGATAAGTTTTGTTAGTACTTGTATCAACTATTGTTCTTTTCCCAACTATTAATATATTCCGCCGGAATAGACGAAATAGTATCGGAATATTCTTCGATTTACTAAATTTATCATATATATTTACCAATTGTAGGTAGGGCTCTGGAAATACAAATGAATGAAAGCCCACACATCCACCCTTTAGGTCGGTAAAATTGAAACTGAAACTAACATGGCGGGGAGAGCAGTTCTGAAATCAAATGGAGAATCCTGATTAACACCAATCAGCAAGAAACACGGAGCCAAGTATTGACTAGGATCCAATTACAATAAAGCACTAAATCGAAGCCAATGCTTCAAAATTGACGAAAACCTGAATAGATAAAGACTGAAAACAAAAGCGAAAATAAACCGAAACACTCCCTAAGCGTGACTAAAACCAAACAAAGAGAAAAAACAAAAGAGAGCACGAAGAGAAAAATAACATTACAAAGAAATAAAAGGGGAAGAAAAATGAAAAAGGAACAGCAACTAGGCTGTTACAAAGGACTTATTTTTAGATTAAGTGAATTTACAAAAATAAGTTTTGCGAGCTGTGAGAGTTTGCTATGACTGCATAATGGCCGCTAAATTGTCTTTTGAAGGAGAAACTCTTTAAAATATACTTATTTATAGGAAAAAGGAAACGATATTATATGCGTAGCCTTGAATAATAATTGATGCCACTTGCATTGTGCTCTTAGGATAAGAACGGGAAATTAAAGAAGGCACGGACTTACTTGTAGACTAAGTGAATTTTTAGGTTTTACAATAAAATATGCTTTAAGAGCTGTGAAAGTTCGCTGTGACTACATCATGATCACTAACTTTATTTTTGAAGGAGAAACTCTATAAACTAGGTTTATTTATAGGAAAAAGGAAACCCTATTGTACGAGTTGCTATGTATAATGATCGATGCCACTTGCATTGTGACCTTAGGATAAGAGCAGCTGATTAAACAAGGCACGGACTTAATTTTAGATTAAGTGAAATAACAAGAAACTTTCTAAGAGATGTGAGAGTTGGATACGACTACATAATGGTGACTAAATTGTTTTTAGAAGGAAAAACTCTATAAACAAGGTATATTTATAAACAAAACGCAATTATATGAGCTACTATGAATAATAATCGATACAACTTGCATTGTTTCTTTAGGATAAGAGCGGCAGATTAAACAAGGCACGGACTTACTTGTAGACTAAGTAAAATTTTAAATATTCGTTTTAAGAGCTGTGACAGTTGGCAATGACTAGATAATGGTCACAAAATTGTGTTTAGAAGGAGAAATTCTAGAAACTAGGTTTATTTATGGGAGAAAGGATAACCTATTTTATGAGCTGCTATGAATAATAATTCATGCCACTTGCATTGTAGTTTGAGGATAATGGCGGCAGATTATACAAGGCACGGATTTACTTCCAGATAAAGTGAATTAAGAAAATACACCTTTTACGAGCTGTGAGAGTTGTATATGACTACATAATGGTCACTAAAATGTTTGACAAGGAAATATTCTATAAACTTGGTTTATTTATGTGAAAAAGAAACGCTAATATATGAATTGCTCTGAACGATAATCGATACCACTTGTAATGTGGCCTTAGGATAAGAGCGGCAGATTGAACTAGGCGCGGACTTACTTCTAGGTTAAGTGAATTTACAAATATTCGTTTTAGGGCTGTAATAGTTGGCAATGACTACATAATGGTCACTAAATTGTGTTTAGAAGGAGAAACTCAATAAACAAGATTTATTTATAGGAAAAGAAAACGCTATTATATGAGTTACTATGAATAATAATCGATGCCACTTGAATTGTTGCCTTAGGATATGAGCGGCAGTATAAACAAAGCGCGGACTTAGTTTTACATAAAATGAATTTAAAAAACACACTCTCACTCGCTGTGAGCGTTGGATATGACTACATAATGGTCACTAAATTGTGTTTAGAAGGAGAAAGTCTAAAAACAAAATTTGTTTATATTAAAAAGGAAGAGTTATTATATGAGTTACTAAGAAGAATAATCGATGCCACTTGCAATGTGGTCGTTGGATAAGAGCGGATGATTAAACAATCCACGGACTTATCTTTACCTTAAGTGAATTTACAAAAATGTTTTACTAGCTGTGGGAGTTGGATATGCCTACTAAATGGTCACTAAATTGTGTTTAGAAGGAGAAACTCCATCAAATAGATATACTTATAGGAAAAAGGGAAAGCTATTCTATGAGTTGCTATGAATAATAATCGAGCCACTTGCATTCTGGACTTAGGATAAGATTCGCAGATTTAGCAATGCAAGGACTTACTTTTAGATTAAGTGAATTAACAAAAATACGTTTTGCGATCTATGAGAGTTGGATATGACTACATACTAGACATTATTTGTGTTTAGAAGGAGAAACTCTATAAACTAGATTTATTTATAAGAAAATGAAAACGCTAATATATGAGTTACTTTGAATAATAATCGATGCCACTTGCACTGTGATCTTAGGATAAGAGCGGCAGAATAAACAAGGCGCGGACTTACTTTTAGATTAAGTGAATTTAGAAATAAACAATTTACGAGCTGTGAGAGTTTGCTATTAGTACATAATGGTCAGATAACTGTCTTTTCAGGAATAAACTCTATAAACTATATTTGTTTATAGATAAGGTAAAAGTTTTTAAATGTGCAGCCATGAATAATAATCGATGGCACTTCCATTGTGGTCTTAGGATAAGAACGGCAAATTAAACAAGGCACGGACTTACATTTAGATTAAGTGACTTTACAAAGGTAGGCTTTGGGAGCTGTGAGGGTTTTATATGACCACATATTGTACATTAATTGTGTTTAGAAAGAGAAATTCAATCAACTAGATTTATTTATTGGAAAAAAGAAACGTTATTATATAAGTTACTATGAATAATAATCCATGCCACTTGCATTGTGATCTTAGGATAAGAGCGGCAGATTAAACAAGGCACGGACTTACTTTTAGATTAAGTGAATTTAGAAATAAACAATTTACGAGCTGTGAGAGTTTGCTATTAGTACATAATGGTCAGATAACTGTCTTTTCAGGGATAAACTCTATAAACTATATTTGTTTATAGATAAGGTAAACGTTTTTAAATGTGTAGCCATGAATAATAATCGATGGCACTTCCATTGTGGTCTTAGGATAAGAACGGCAGAGTAAACAAGGTACGGATTTTCTTTTAGATTAAGTGAATTTACAAATATTCGTTTTAAGAGCTGTGACAGTTTTCAATGACTGCATACTGGACATTAATTAAGTTTAGAAAGGGAAACTTTATCAACTAGATTTATCTATAGGAAAAAGGAAGTTCTATTATATGAGTTACAATGAATATTAATCGATGACATTTGCATTGTGGCCTTATAATAAGAGCGGCAGATTAAACAAGGCACAGACTTACTTTTATATTAAATGAATAAAGAAAAAAAAGCACCTTTTACGAGTTGTGACAGTTGGCAATGACTACATAATGGCCACTAAATTGTTTTTAGAAGGAGAAACTCTATAAACTATGTTTATTTATGTTAAAAAAAACTCTATTATATGAGTTGGTATGAATGATAGTCGATACCATTTGCATTGTGGCATATGATAAGAACGGCAGATTAAACAAGGCAAGTATTTACTTTTAGATTAAGTAAATTAACAAAAATTCGTTTTACCAGCTGTCAGAGTTGGCTTTGACTATATAATGGTTACTAAATTGTGTTTAGAAGGAGAAACTCTATAAACTATTTTTATTTATAGGAATAACGAAACCCAATTAATAATAAATTCTGAATAATAATCGATGCCAATTGCATTGTGCCCTTAGGATAAGAGCGGCAGAATAAGCAAGACACGGATTTACTTTTAAATTAAGTGAATATACAATAATACGGCTACATAATGGTCAGTAAATTGTGTTTAGAATGAGAAACTCCATAAACAAGATTTATTTATAGGAAAAAGGAAACGCTATTACATGAGATTTTATGAATATTAATCGATGCCACTTGCATTGTGGTCGTAGGATAAGAGCGGCAGTTTAAACATGGCACTTACTTACTTTTAGATTAAACGAATTTAAAAATAACACAATTTTGCGAGCTGTGAAAGTTGGATATGACTACATAATGGTCACTATATTGTTATTAGAAGGAGAAACTCTATAAACTAGGTTTATTTATGGGAGATTATAAACGCTATTATATGAGTTGCTATGAATGATAATCGATACCACATGCATTGCGGCCTTAGGATAAGAGCGGTAGACTAAACAATGCACGGACTTACTTTAGGTTAAGTGAATTTAAAATTAACTTTTTACGAGCTCTGAGAGTTTGCTATGAGTATATAATGGTCACTTAAGTGTCATTAGAAGGACACACTCTATTAACTATATTTGTTTATAGGAAAAAGGAAACGCTATTATATGTGTTACTATGAATAATAATCGATGGCACTTGCATTGAGCCTTTTTTTAAGAGCGCAGGATTATACAAGGCACGGACTTTCCTTTAGATTAAGTGAATTTACAAATAAACATTTTACGAGCTGTGAGAGTTTCCTATGAGTATATAGTGGTCACTTAAGTGTCTTTAGAGAAAGAAACTCTATAAACTATATTTGTTTATATAACAAATAAACGATTTTATATGCGTAGCCATGAATAATAAACGATGCAACATGCATTTTGTTCTTAGGATAAGAACAGTAAATTAAACAAGGCACGGACTTACTTTTAGATTAGGTGAATTTACAAAAATAGGTTTTTAGGAGCTGTGAGAGTTGGCTATCACTACATAATTGTCATTTATTGTGTTTTGAACGTGAAACTATATATTAGATTAATTTATAGGGAAAAGAAAATGCAATTATATGAAATACTATGAATTATAATCCATTGCATTTGCATTATGGCTTTAGGATAAGAGCGGCAGATTAAGCAAATCAGGGACTTACTTTTAGATTAAATGAATTTTCAAAAATGCGAGCTGTGAAAGTTTTCTATGACTATATAATGGTCACTTTATTGTGTTTAGAAGGAGAGATTCCATAAACTAGGTATATTTATGGATAAAGGGAAAGGTTATTATATGAGTTGTTAAGAATAATAATCGATGCCACTGGCATTGTGAGCTTAGGATGAGCGGCAGTTTATACAAGGCACGGACTTACTTTTAAATTAAGTGAATTTACAAAAATACTTTTTGCGAGCTGTGAGAGTTTATAACAACTGCTTTTGCTTGTTGAGCAAGCAATCACAGGCGGTTACAATTACTTTTAGGAAGGTTTTAATAAATGTTACTCGAGACAAAATTCAATTCAAACTCCCAAGAACGGCTCCAGGGCTTTAGTGAGGTTGAACGAACAGGATGTTATGGAGGGAGAGAGAAGAGTGGATCGTGATGCCTCAAATTTTCAATGATAAAAATACAAACTAAGTTCTGATACCGGTAGTAGTCGTCACAAGTTCCACCACCACTGCCCATATGAAGAAATGACACAATAAAATGCGTCCTGTTCACCCGTCAATAGTATATTCTGCGCCTCTGTAAAAGAGAAAAGTGCATGTATGAGAATCGAATCCAGTTACCGGGCGATGGAATTTGCAAGACTCATCCCTAAGAGTTTTCTCTAACGATGAAGTGCTCCTTGTTTCTTTAGGGCTTAAAAATAGTACTCTATGCTCCTGTCCTGTGTGGCTGAGAATTACACTTATACCAAAATTGAATTGACCTGGGATAACCGTACGAATTTTGAAATGAAACATACGAATTAGATTAAAGCAAATAAACTTTATCAATTAAATAAAAAAAACAATAGAATTAACAAAACAAAGAAGTACCAGAGGATGAAGTCCCCTGGCGAATTTGTTAGAAAGTGAACAAAATCAACTTTTAGTATATTTACATTCTTGATTCCAGTTTGAGAGATGGTAAGTTTTACCTGAAAGCCTGAGGTATTGAATTATTTGCCCAGATGATAGAAATTACACGTTCCTTCTTCTAGCAAATACACTTATTATGAAGGAGCTGATTTAATGTTTGTAAGCATGTTTCACATTGATATAGCTTTTTCTGCACTATCAGAAAATACAGAAAGTAAAAGTGTAATATAGTCTCGACATGACCGCTATGATATCATCAGTGATATTTACAAAAGAAAAAAAGCAGTTCAATTGTTCTTTGGTTGCCTTGCAGCTAGACTCAGGGGAAACAAAATAACAATAATACTGTATTATTTAGTGGGGTCAATATGGTCCGATACACTCCTACGTACAAGGTACAATCGGCATAAAAGAAAAGGTTTACAAAGAGCTAAATTACACATTATGTGGCTAGAAGGCGTTTTAGACATTTTACAGACTATTACACGTGCGTGTTTTTATCACAGTATTATAGATCCAACCCTTAATAGTATTTCTAAAAATTGACATCGACCCGTTAGTCACTCAATTGCATATGCATTACTCATAAGTGATGGGAAGATATAAAAACAAAATTGCCTACGAATTTATTTGGTGAGAAGATTGGAGCAAGATTTTAACGAAATAAGAAAAACAATAAAATAAATTATGGGGTGAGCTTTGAAAGTTGAGAATCAGAAATCTGAAACGATAGTGGGGTGACTGGCATGCTACTGACTGACTTTTGTTTAATTAGGGGATGCGAAGAACAAACGAAGTAGGTTGGCGGCACCGTTTGCCGTCTCCGCTGACAGACAGAGTTAAACACAATAATAAAACAAAATACACATCCCTTTTTAAAAACACATTGCATTGAGGAATATATATGTACTCTTAAATCTAAGCACACTTCACATTGTAGAGAAATCTAACTTATCGTTTCTAAATACTACATACTTATTGCAAATATTGGCCAATATTCGCCGCATAAAAAAAGTACTATACACTCGACGACATGATGCAAATTGCAGGACAAAATGAAATCTGTTCATCGCGGGAATCAGCTGATCGACATTTGCTCTGTTTTGAACTAATTTCTATTTATTCGTTCTTATTTTCTTAAAAAAAAGGTAAAATACGGAATGCCTGCTATTCAACTTCTGAATATCTCAGAACATATCAGAGAAAAATGCATTCAAGCTCTCTTTTATGTAGAGACACGTCTAGACAGCTGACAAATATCGTAGTGGGCCACGCCTCCAAAACACCATGAAGTACTCCAGCTGAAGGTTCCGTTAAGGAGAGACAATATGACAAGAAAAATACAATGTTTACACGGTTGGGATGGAGATCCCACTAACAAACAATTGAAAGCAATACTCATAAATTTTATATGGTCACTAGAATATATCAGATACACAAACAAAACACATTACTTAATCGTTACGATATTATATGAAATTTACACTGGCTACTTTAAGAAAACTAATCACAATCGAATAGATGAATAAAGGTTTTTAGCGTATGAACTTCGTTAAAAGCTTACTTGGTTCAGCTGACGATTGTATGAATAAGCATTTTTTTTTTAATACGCAAGTTGGCAAGTGAACCATTTTCTTTATATTTAGATGCATATAAACTTATAATATTGCATTATATCTGTCAAATGAGTTGTTTGAATGGTTTCTCTAGAACACGGTAAATCACGGGAACATTTACCAAAAGCAGATTTGACATCACGTTCCTCCAGATCGTCTACGTCGGCATAAGCCGGAACGGGAATGATAGCGTTCCTGACCCCAAAACTCAGTTCTATCCCGAAAGTTTATTGCCGCGTTGCTGCAATTGTTCAGGTAATGTGCGGGGACAAAATAGGACTAAGAAAGTAGAAAATGTGGTGCACATATCAAAATTATGCGTTTGGAGAGTTTACTCTCCCATTGATTGACAATTCTAGTTCCTCAAATACGCAGTTTCTTCAATCTGCGTCTGGCCCTTGCATGTATGACGCAACAATATAATGATAATTTGTTAGATCCTACCTGTTTGTCCGGAATCCTCCAAATAAATACTTTGACATTCTCTGCCCTGGATCCTGCTCCTTCTAATGTCTACCAATGTAACTTAAGAGCAGTTGTAGCATAGTCCCACACCTGAGGCTAGTTGTTACTGACAATTCTGGTCCACACACACAGATGCTGAGTTTGTGCCCCGATGAATTGTCATTTACACGCTTCAATTTTTTGCTTGTACCAACGTATTGAACACAACAAGTAAACATATTCAATAAAAAAAATGGAATGAACACGGAGAAGCAAACTGATGAAAAGGTTTTTCGAAGATTAGGGCGCACTAAAAACAATTTAGCCACTCACGATAATTAGTATCTTAACACGTAAAAATAATTATTAACGTTGGATAGATATGTGTGACTACCGAATCACGCTTCACTCGAAGTTATGTCGACGAGATCTTTAACTGCTCTCCCTTTCGAAACTCCAGCCTTGCCCTTGTCTCCGTGATGACCCACTTTCTTCCTCCTCCTGACACTCAAAATTTCAAAAAGGATCTATTCCTTTGCTATTACTGTTGTTTACATGCCGTTCTGGTGGGTATTTCATTCGACAAACCGTTGCTGGTGTCCCCTTAGGTGCGAAATCGGTACGTGCTTCAAGTAAGATGTACAGGATTCTTTCTTCGTCGGTGGTAACATACAACTTCCCCTGATTCCAGACCTAGTCCTCGACTTGTCGGCGACAACCACATTTACAGGTCTATAAAAGGCAGGTGCATATTCTTGTATAGTAAACCCATTATCCATTGTAAGGCGCTGTTTGCCAAAATTGATTCCAACGCGCAGCTGGTTGAACTCCTGTAGTTTGTTCCATTATTCTTGAAGAAAAACCAAAAATGAAATGGGTTTTAAAATTAAACAAATATAAAAAGACGGTTTTGATTTAATTAATCCGATTTACATATAAAAATTCATAGTGACTCAATGACAACAACAAATATGCATAAATAAGAAGTTTTGAGCTGTTTCAAGTTGGCTATGATTACATAATGGTCAGTAAATTGTGTTTAGAAAGAGAAACTCTATAAACAAGATTTATTTATAGGAAAAAAGAAACTCTATTATATGAGGTACTATGAATAATAATCGATGCCGCTTGCATTGTGGGCTTAGGACAAGTGCGACAGATTAAACAAGGCACGGACGTACTTTTAGATTAAGTGAAATTACAAAAATTCGTTTTACGAGCTGTGAGAGTTCGCTATGATTATTTAATGGTCATTAAATTGTTTTGGGAAAAGAAACTCTATAGAGTAGATTTATTTATAGAATAAGGGAAACGCTATTATATGAGTTACTATGAATAATAATCGATGCCACTTGCATTGTGGTATTAGGATAAAAGCTGCGTATTAATCAAGGCATGGACTTAATTTTAGATTAAGTGAACTTACAAAAATACGTTTTACGCGCTGTGAGAGTTGGATATGACTACATAATGGCCACAAAATTGTCTTTAGAAAAGAAAAATTCTATAGACTAGATTCATCTATAGGAAAAAGCAAGGCTGCTAAATGAGTTACTATAATTAATAATCGATGCCACTTGCATTGTGACATTAGGATAACAGCGGCTGATTTAACAAGGCACGGACTTACTATTAGATTAAGTGAATTTATAAAAATACGTTTTACGAGCTGTGAGAGTTCGCTATGACTATTTAATGGTCATTAAATTGTTTTGGGAAAAGAAACTCTATAGGATAAAGGAAACGCAATTATATGAGTTACTATGAATAATAATCGATGCCACTTGCATTGTGGCCTCAGAACAAGTGCGGCATATTAAACAAGACACGGACTTTCTTTTAGATTAAGTGAATTTACAAGAATTCGTTTTACGAGCTGTGAGAGTTCGCTATGACTATTTAATGGTCATTAAATTGTTTTGGGAAAAGAAACTCTATAGGGTAGACTTATTTATAGGATAAAGGAAATGCAATTATATGAGTTACTATGAATAATAATCGATGCCACTTGCATTGTGGCCTTAGGATAAAAGCGTCGGATTAATCAATTCACGGACTTAGTTTTAGATTAAGTGAATTTACAAAAATACGTCTTACGATCTGTGAGAGTTGGGTATGACTACATAATGGTCACTAAATTGTCTTTAGAAGAGAAAAGCTCTATAAGCTAGATTTATGTATAGGAAAAAGCAAGGCTGTTACATGAGTTACTATGAATAATAATCGATGCCATTTGCATTGTGGATTTAGGAAAAAAAGCGATGGATTAATCAAGGTACGGACTAACTTTTAGAATAAGTGAATTTACAAAAATACGTTTTACGAGCTGCGAGAGTTTGCTATGAGTACAAAATGGTCACAAAATTGTCTTTAGAAAAGAAAAACTCTATAAACTAGATCTATCTATAAGAAAAAGCAATGCTGTTATATGAGTTAATATGAATAATAATTGATGCCACCTGCATTGTGGCCTTACTAAAAAAGCGGCAGGTTAATCAAGGCATGGACTTACTTTTAGAATAAGTGAATTTACAAAAATATGTTTTACAAGCTGTGAGACTTTGCTATGACTACATAATGGTCACAAAATTTGTCGTTAGAAAAGAAAAATTCTATAAACTAGATTTATCTATAAGATAAAGCAAAGCTGTTATATGATTTACTATGAATAATAATCGATGCCATTTGCATTGGCGCCTTAGGAAAAGAGCGGCGGATTAATCAAGGCACGGACTTACTTTTAGATTAAGTGAATTTACAAAAATACGTTTTACGATCTGTGAGGGTTGGGTATGACTACATAATGGTCACTAATTTGCCCTTAGAAGAGAAAAACTCTATAAGCTAGGTTTACGAATAGGAAAATCACGGCTGATATTTGAGTTGTTATGAATAATAATCGATGCCACTTGCATTGGGGCCTTAGGAAAAAAGCAGGGTATTAATCAATTCACGGACTTACCTTTATAATAAGTGAATTTACAAAAATACGGTTTACGATCTGTGAGAGTTGGGTATGACTACATAATGGTCACTAAATTGTCTTTAGAAGAACAAGCTCTATAAATTAGATTTATATATAAGAAAAATCAAGGCTGATATATGAGTTACTATGAATAATAATCGATGCGACTTGCATTGTGGCCTTAGGAAAAAAGCGGCGGATTAATCAAGGTACGGACTTACTTTTAGATTAAGTGAATTTACAAAAATAAGGTTTACGATCTGTGAGCGTTGGATGTGACTACATAATGGTCACTAAATTGTCTTTAGAAGAGAAAAACTCTATAAGCTAGATTTACGTAAAGGAAAAATCACGGCTGTAATATGAGTTGTTATGAATAATAAACGATGCCACTTGCATTGTGGAGTTAGGAAAGAAGCGGCGGATTAATCAAGGCACGGACTTACTTTTATATTAAGTGAATTTACAAAAATAAGTTTTACGATCTGTGAGAGTTACGTATGACTACATAATGGTGACTAAATTGTCTTTAGAAGAGAAAAACTCTATAAGATAGATTTACGTATAGGAAAAATCAAGGCTGATATATGAGTTGTTATGAATAATAATCTATGATATTTGCATTGTGGCGTTAGGACATACGCGGCGGATTGAACTAATGTTTTACTTACTTGTACATTATGTGAATTTACAAAATTATGGTTTACGAGCTGTGAGGGTTTGCTATGAGTACATAATGGTACAAAATAGTTTTTAGAAAAGAAAAACTTTATAAACCAGATTTATCTATAAGAAAAACCAAGGCTGTTATGAGTTACTATGAATAATAATCGATGCAACTTGCACTGTGGCCTTAGGAAAAAAGCGGCGGATTAATCAAGGCACGGACTTTCTTTTAGATTAAGTGAATTTACAAAAATTCGTTTTACGAGCTGTGAGACTTCGCTATGACTATTTAATGGTCATTAAATTGTTTTGGGAAAAGAAACTCTAATGGGTAGATTTATTTATAGGAAAAAGGAAACGCAATTATATGAGTTACTATGAATAATAATCGATGCCACTTGCATTGTGGGTTTAGGATAAAACGTCGGATTAATCAATTCACGGACCTATTTTTAGATTAAGTGAATTTACAAAAATACGTTTTACGATCTGTAAGAGTTGGGTATGACTACATAATGTTGACTAAATTGTCTTTAGAAGAAAATAGCTCTATAAGGTAGATTTACGTATAGGAAAAATCAAGGCTGATATACGAGTTATTATGAATAATAATCTATGCCATTTGCATTGTGCCGTTAGGAATTGCGCGGCGGATTAAACTAGGGTTGGACTAAATTGTAGATTATGTGAATTTACAAAATTATATTTTACGAGCTGTGTAAGTTTGCTATGACTACATAATGGTCACTATATTGTCTTTAGAAAAGAAAAACTCTATAAACTAGATTTATCTATAAGAAAAAGCAAAGCTGTTACATGAGTTACTATGAATAATAATCGATGCCATTGCATTGTGGCCATAGGAAAAAAGCGGCGGATTAATGAGGGCACGCACTTACTTTTAGAATAAGTGAATTTACAAATATACGGTTTACAATCTTTTGAGAGTTGGATATGACTACATTGTTGTCACAAAATTGTCTTTAGAAATGAAAAACTATATAAACTAGATTTATCTATAGGAAAAAGCAAGGTTGTTATAATGGTTACTATGAATAATAATCGATGCCACTTGCATTGTTGCCTTAGAAAAAAGGGGCGGATTAATCAAGGCACGGACTTAATTTTAGAATAAGTGAATTTACAAAAATACGTTTTACGATCTGTGAGAGTTGGGTATGACTACATAATCATCACTAAATTGTCTTTAGACAAGAAAATCTTTATAAGCTGGTTCTACCTATAAAGAAAGCAAGACTGTTATATGAGTTGCTATGAATAATAAACGATGCTACTTGCATTGTTGCCTTAGGAAAAAAGCGGCGGATTAATCAAGGCACGGACTTACTTTTAGAATAAGTGAGTTTACAAAAATACGGTTTACGATCTGTGAGAGTTGGATATGACTACATAGTGGTCACTAAATTGTCTTTAGAAGAGAAAAACTCTATAAGCTTGATTTACGTATAGGAAAAATCACGGCTGATATATGAGTTGTTATAAATAATAATCGATGCCTCTTGCATTGTGGACTTAGGATAAAATCGGCGTGTTAATCAAGGCACGGACTTACTTTTAGATTATGTGAATTTACAAAAAAACGTTTTACGATCTGTGAGAGTTGTGTATGACTACATAATGGTCACTAAATTGTCTTTAGAAGAGAGAAACTCTATAAGCGAGATTTACGTATAGGAAAAATCACGGCTGATATATGAGTTGTTATGATTAATAATCGATGCCACTTGCATTGTGGAATTAGGAAAAAAGCGGCGGATTAATCACGGCACGGACTTACTTTTAGATTAAGTGAATTTACAAAGTACGGTTTAGGATCAGTGAGGGTTGGATATGGCTACGTAGTGGTCACAAAATTGTCTTTAGAAATGAAAAACTCTATAAATTACATTTATCTATAGGAAAAACCAAGGTTGTTATATGAGTTATTATGAATAATAGTCGATGCCACTTGCATTGTGGTCTTAGGATAAAAGTGGTGCATTAATCATGGCACGGACATACTTTTATATTCAGTGAATTTACAAAAATACGTTTTACGATCTGTGAGAGTTGGATATGACTACAAAATTTCACAAAATTGTCTTTAGAAAAGAAAAACCCTATAAGCTAGATTTACGTATAGGTAAAATCACTTCTGATATATGAGTTGTTATGAATAATAATCGATGCCACTTGCATTGTGGACTTAGGAAAAAAGCGGCGTATTATTCATGGCACGGACATACTTTTATGTTCATTGAATTTACAAAAAATATGGTTTCCGATCTGTGAGGGTTGGATATAACTACATGGTGGTCACAAAATTGTCTTTAGAAATGAAAAACTATAAATTATATTTATCTATAGGAAAAAGCAAGATTGTTATATGAGTTACTATGAATAATAATCGATGGCACTTGCATTGTGGACTTTGGAAAAAAGCGGCGGATTAATCAAGGCACGGACTTACTTTTAGAATAAGTGAATTTACAGAAATACCTTTTACGATCTGTGAGAGTTGGGTATGACTACATAATGGTCACAAAATTGTCTTTAGAAAAGAAAAACCCTATAAGCTAGATTTACGTGTAGGAAAGATCAAGGATGATATATGAGTCGTTATGAATAATAATCGATGCCACTTGCATTGTTCCCTTAGGAAGAAAGCGGCGGATTAATCAAGGCACGGACTTACTTTTAGATTAACTGAATTTACAAAAATATGGTTTCCGATCTGTGAGGGTTGGATATGACTACATAGTGGTTACAAAATTGTCTTTAGAAATGAAAAACTCTATAAATTATAACTATCTATAGGAAAAAGCAAGATTGTTATATGAGTTACTATGAATAATAATCGATGCAAGTTGCATTGTGGACTTAATAAAAAGGTGGCGGATTAATCAAGGCACGGAATTACTTTTAGAATAAGTGAATTTACAAAAATACGTTTTGCGATATTGGAGAGCTGGATATGGCTACATAGTGGTCACAAAATTGTCTTTATAAATGAAAAACTCTATAAACTATATTTATCTATAGGAGAAAGCTATTCTGTTATACTAGTTGCTATAAATAATAATCCATGCCACTTGCATTGTTCCCTTAGGAAGAAAGCTTCGGATTAATCAAGGCACGGACTTAATTTTTGATTAAGTGAATTTCAAAAATTCGTTTTACGATCTGTGAGAGTTGGGTATGACTACATAATGGTCACTAAATTGTGTTTAGACAAGAAAAACTTTATAAACTAGATCTACCTCTAAAGAAAGCAAGGCTGTTATATGAGTTACTAAGAATAATAATCGATGACAGTTACATTGTTGCATTAGTAAAAAAGCGGCGCATTAATCAAGGCACGGACTTACTTTTAGAATAAGTGAATTTAAAAAAAATATGGTTTCCGATCTGTGAGGGTTGGATATGACTACATAGTGGTCACAAAATTGTCTTTAGAAATGAAAAAATCTATAAATTATATTTATCTATAAGAAAAAGCAAGATTGTTATATGAGTTACTATGAATAATAATCGATGCCACTTGCATTGTGGACTTAGGAAAAAAGCGGCGGATTAATCAAGGCACGGACTTACTTTTAGAATAAGTGAATTTACAAAAATACGTTTTACGATATGGGAGAGCTGGATTTGGCTACATAGTGGTCACAAAATTGTCTTTATAAATGAAAAACTCTATAAACTATATTTATCTATAGGAGAAAGCAAGTCTGTTATACTAGTTGCTATAAATAATAATGCATGCCATTTGCATTGTTCCCTTAGGAAGAAAGCGGCGGATTAATCAATTCACGGACTTACTTTTTGATTAAGTGGATTTACAAAAATACGTTTTACGATCTGTGAGAGTTGGGTATGACTACATAATGGTCACTAAATTGTCTTTAAAAGAGAAAAACTCTATAAGCTAGATTTACGTATAGGAAAAATCACAGCTGATATATGAGTTGTTATAAATAATAATCGATGCGACTTGCATTGTGGATTTAGGAAAAAAGCGGCGGATTAATCAAGGCACGGACTTACTTTTAGATTAAGTGAATTTACAAAGAAACGGTTTACGATCTGTGAGGGTTGGATATGACTACATAGTGGTCACAAAATTGTCATTAGGAATGAAAAACTCTATAAATTACATTTATCTATAGGAAACAGCAAGGCTGCTAAATGAGTTACTATTAATAATAATCGATGCCACTTGCATTGTGGCATTAGGATAACAGCGGCTTATTTAACAAGGCACGGACTTACTTTTAGATTATGTGAATTTACAAAAATACGTTTTACGAGCTGTGAGAGTTGGCTATGACTATTTAAAAGTCATTAAATTGTTTCTTTTATAAGAAATTCTATAAAGTAAATTTATTTATAGGATAAAGGAAACTCTATTATATGAGTAACTATGAATAATAATTGATGCCACTTGCATTGTGGCTTAGGATAAAACTACAGATTAATCAAGGCACGGACTTACTTTTGGATTTAGTGAATTTATAAAAATACGTTTTACGAGCTGTGAGAGTTCGCTATCACTATTTAATGGTTATTAAATTGTTTTGGGAAAAGAAACTGTATAGGGTAGATTTATTTATCGGATAAAGGAAACGCAATTATATGAGTTACTATGAATAATAATCCATGCCACTTGCATTGTGGCCTTAGGACAAGTGCGGCATATTAAACAAGGCACGGACTTTCTTTTAGATTAAGTGAATTTACAAGAATTCGTTTTACGAGCTGTGAGAGTTCGCTATGACTATTTAATGGTCATAAATTGTTTTGCGAAAAGAAACTCTATAGGGTAGACTTATTTATAGGATAAAGGAAACGCAATTATATGAGTTACTATGAATAATAATCGATGCCACTTGCATTGTGGCCTTAGGATAAAAGCGTCGGATTAATCAATTCATGGACTTAGTTTTAAATTAAGTGAATTTACAAAAATACGTCTTACGACCTGTGAGAGTTGGTCATGACTACATAATGGTCACTAAATTGTCTTTAGAAGAGAAAAGCTCTATAAGCTAGATTTATGTATAGGAAAAATCAAGGCAGATATAGGAGTTGTTATGAATAATAATCTATGCCATTTGCATTGTGGCGTTAGGAAATGCGCGGCGGATTAAACTAGGGTTGGACTAAATTGTAGATTATGTGAATTTACTAAATTATATTCTACGAGCTGTGAGAGTTTGCTATGACTACATAATGGTCACTATATTGTCTTTAGAAAAGAAGAACTCTATAAACGAGATTTATCTATAACAAAAGCAAGGCTGTTACATGAGTTACTATGAATAATAATCGATGCCATTTCATTGTGGATTTAGGAAAAAAGCGGTGGATTAATCAAGGCACGGACTTACTTTTAGAATAAGTGAATTTACAAAAATACGTTTTACTATCTGTGAGAGTTGGGTACGACTACATAATGGTCACAAAATTGTCTTTAGAAGAGAAAAACTCTATAAGCTAGATTTACGTGTAAGAAAGATCAAGGATGATATATGAGTTGTTAAGAATAATAATCAATGCCACTTGCATTGCGGACTTAGGAAAAGAGCGGCGGATTAATCAAGGCACGGACTTACTTTTAGATTAAGTGAATTTACAAAAATACTTTTTACGATCTATGAGGGTTAGATATGACTACATAGTGGTCACAAAATTGTCTTTAGAAATGAAAAACTCTATAAATTACATTTATCTACAGGAAAGAGCAAGGTTGTTATATGAGGTACTATGAATAATAATCGATGCCACTTGCATGGTGGCCTTAGGAAAAAATCGGCGGATTAATGAAGGCACGGACTTATTTTAGAATAAGTGAATTTACAAAAATACGTTTTACGATATGTGAGAGGTGGATATGGCTACATAATAGTCACTAAATTGTCTTTAAAAGAGAAAAAATCTATAAGCTAGATTTACGTCTAGGAAAAATCACAGCTGATATATGAGTTGTTATAAATAATAATCGATGCCACTTGCATTGTGGGCTTAGGAAAAAAGCGGCGGATTAATCTAGCCACGGACTTACTTTTAGATTAAGTGAATTTAGAAAAATACGTTTTACGATCTGTGAGAGTTGGGTATGACTACATAATGGTCACTAAATTGTCTTTAGAAGAAAAAAATCTATAATCTTGATTTACGTATAGGAAAAGTCACGGCTGTTATATGAGTTGTTATTAATAATAATCGATGTCTTTTGCAATGTGGACCTAGGAAAAAATCGGCGTATTAATCTACGCACGGAGTTACTTTTAGATTAAGTGAATTTACAAAAAACGTTTTACGATCTGTTAGAGTTGGGTATGACTACATAATAGTCAATAAATTGTCTTTAGAAGAGAGAAACTCTATAAGCTAGATTTACGTATAGGAAAAATCACAGCTGATATATGAGTTGTTATGAATAATAATCGATTCAACTTGCATTGTGGACTTAGGAAAAAAGCGGCGGATTAATCAAGGCACTGTATTTCTTTTAGATTAACTGAACTTACAAAAATACGGTTTACGATCTGTGAGGGTTGGATATGGCTACATAGTGGTCACAAAATTGTCTTTAGAAATGAAAAACTCTATAAATTACATTTATCTATAGGAAAAAGCAAGGTTGTTATATGAGTTACGATGAATAATAATCGATGCCACTTGCATTGTGGTCTTAGGAAAAAAGTGGTGGATTAATCATGGCACGGACATACTTTTATATTCAGTGAATTTACAAAAATACGTTTTGCGATCTGTGAGAGTTGGGGATGACTACATAAAATTCACAAAATTGTCTTTAGAAGAGAAAAACTCTATAAGCTAGATTTACGTATAGGGAAAATCACTTCTGATATATGAGTTGTTATGAATAATAATAGATGCCATTTGCATTGTGGACTTAGGAAAAAAGCGGCTGATTAATCAAGGCACGGACTTACTTTTAGATTAAGTGAATTTACAAAAATATGGTTTCTGATTTCTGAGGGTTGGATATGACTACATATTGGTCACAAAATTGTCTTTAGAAATGAAAAACTCTATAAATTATATTTATCTATAGGAAAAAGCAAGGTTGTTATATGAGTTACTATGAATACTAATCGATGCCACTTGCATTGTGGCCTTAGGAAAAAAGCGGCTTTTTAATGAAGGCACGGACTTACTTTTAGAATAAGTGAATTTACAAAAATACGTTTTACGATATGTGAGAGCTGGATATGGGTACATAATGGTCATTAAATTGTCTTTAAAAGAGAAAAATCTATAAGCTAGATTTACGTGTAGGAAAAATCACAGCGGATATATGAGTTGTTATAAATATTAATCGATGCCACTAGCATTGTGGACTTAGGAAAAAGCGGCGGATTAATCTAGGCACGGACTTACTTTTAGATTATGTGAATTTACAAAAATACGGCTTAGGATCTGTGAGGGTTGGATGTGAATACATAGTGGTCACAAAACTGTCTTTAGAAATGTAAAACTTTATAAATTATATTTATCTATAGGACAAACCAGTCTGTTATACTAGTTGCTATAAATATTAATCCATGCCACTTGCATTGTTCCCTTAGGAAAAAAGCGGGGGAATAATCAAGGCACGGACTTACTTTTAAATTAAGTGAATATACAAAAATACGTTTCACGATCTGTGAGAGTTGGGTATGACTACATAATGGTCACTAAATTGTCTTTAGACAAGAAACACTTTATAAACTAGATCTACCTATAAAGAAAGCAAGGCTGTTATATGAGTTACTATGAATAATAATCGATGCCACTTGCATTGTGGATTTAGGAAAAAAGCGGCGGATTAATCAAGGCACGGACTTACTTTTAGATTAAGTGAATTTACAAAAATACGTTTTACGATCTGTGAGAGTTGGGTATGACTACATAATTGTCACTAAATTGTCTTTAAAAGAGAAAAACTCTATAAGCTAGATTTACGTATAGGAAAAAGCAAGGTTGTTATATGAGTTACTATGAATAATAATCGATGCCACTTGCATTGTGGCCTTAGGAAAAAAGCTTCGGATTAATCAAAGCACGGACTTACTTTTAGAATAAGTGAATTTAAAAAAATACGTTTTAATATATGTGAGAGCTGGATATGGCTACATAGTGGTCACATAATTTTCTTTATAAGTGAAAAACTCTATAAACTATATTTATCTATAGGTGAAAGCAAGTCTGTTATACTAGTTGCTATAAACAATAATCCATGCCACATGCATTGTGGCCTTAGGAAAAAAGCTTCGGATTAATCAAGGCACGGACTTACTTTTAGAATAAGTGAATTTACAAAAATACGTTTTACGATGTGTGCGAGTTGTGTATGACTACATAATGGTCACAAAATTGTCTTTAGAAGAGAAAACTCTATAAGCTAGATTTACGTGTAGGAAAGATCAAGGATGATATATGAGTTGTTATGAATAATAATCGATGCTACTTGCATTGTTGCCTAAGTAAAATAGCGGCGGATTAATCAAGGCACGGACTTACTTTTAGAATAAGTGAATTTACAAAAATACGGTTTACGATCTGTGAGAGTTGGGTGTGACTACATAATGGTCACTAAATTGTCTTTAGACAAGAAAAACTTTATAAACTAGATCTACCTCTAAAGATAGCAAGGCTGTTATATGAGTTACTATGAATAATAATCGATGCCACTTGCATTGTTGCGTTAGTAAAATAGCGGCGGATTAATCAAGGCACGGACTTATTTTTAGATTAAGTGAATTTACAAAAATACGTTTTACGATCTGTGAGAGTTGGGTATGACTACATAAAGGTCACTAAATTGTCTTTAGACAAGAAAAACTTTATAAACTAGATCTACCTATAAAGAAAGCAAGGCTGTTATATGAGTTACTATGAATAATAATCGATGCCACTTGCATTGTTGCCTTAGGAAAAAAGCGGCGGATTAATCAAGGCACGGACTTACTTTTAGAATAAGTGAATTTACAAAAATACGGTTTACGATCTGTGAGAGTTGGATATGACTACATAATCGTCACTAAATTGTCTTTAGAAAAGAAAAACCCTATAAAATACATTTATCTATAGGAAAAAAGAAGGTTGTTATATGAGTTACTATGAACAATAATTGATGCCATTTGCA
>JAGDQP010002272.1:0-18973 GCA_022664845.1 Lepisma saccharinum
AATACACAGCCTAAACGACTGCAGCTAAAAATATAAAATTTGGTAACACTGTGCATTATCACTTGTTTGTTACTAAAATATTACATGATGTATCCAAAGACGTCATCTTGGATCCAAAATGGCGGACCTAAAAAAAACATTTTCCAAACCGTTTGAACTAGAGAAACGAAATTTGGCATAAAGGTGCATTATGACGAGTAGTTTAGGGAAATATTACAACATTTGGGAATAGTCGATATCTTTGATCCAAAATGGCCGCCCAAAATCCCATTTTGCACATCGTTTGAGCTGGATAAATGAAATTTTACTTGAAGGTGTACCATCACAAGTAGGTCACGACAATATAACAAAACTTTCATAAAGTCAACTTGAATCCAAAATGGCCGCCCAAAAAACCCAATTTCTAAATCATTGAAGGTAGAGAAACGAAATTCTCTTTTAAGGTATATGACCAAGAGTAGGTTACAATAAATGGGGCAAACCTCCCCTTTGGGGGCCCAGCCGCCCGTGGGAGGGTGCAGATGGACACCACGGTGGTGTAGTGCTCCAGGAAGATTTTGGTTAAGATAAAGGAGGCGCATCCTCTCAAAAGCACTGAAGTTGGGGGCGAACCCAGTACGGGGGTCTTTGGGCAGCGCTCCCAGCGAAACAAAGGTATATATACATATATACACAGTCCGACAATTAAGTAATGAGACTGATTTTATTCTGACGAAACAAACAAAAGTAATTGAATAATACCTGTCTATTATTCGAAGTACATCCCTCCTGCATCAATACAACGAGTGGCACGATCACACAAGGAGTGGAATGACTTCTGCAACTCAGTTTGTGGTATGGCCCGTAATGCCGCTGTCACAGCTGCTTGAATGTCTTCAACCCTGTCGAAAAGTCGTCCTTTCAATGGCAACTTCAGCTTAGGGAACAGGAAATAGTCACAGGGGGACACATCTGGTGAGTAGGGGGGATGATTCACCACACACACTTGTTTTGTGGCCAAATATTCCGCAACAAGTACTTCTCGGTGAGCTGGAGCGTTGTCATGGAGAAGGAACCAGCTACCTGGGGTTGAGTATTCAGGCCGAACACGACGTATTCTCTTCAATAAACGCTCCAAAACACCTAAATAAAACTGAGCATTAACTATATGACCTTCTGGTACAAATTCATGATGAATGATACCCTTGCTGTCGTAGAAACAAATGAACATTGTCTTCACTTTTGACTTTTGGAGACGAAGTTTCTTTCCTTTTGGAGAATCTGCAGACTTCCATTCGGCACTCTGACGTTTAGTAGCTGGATCATAACGAAAACACCAACATTCGTCTTCTGCAACAATGGACAGAAGGAAATTTTTCTTCCTACGGGCAGTTGCAATGATGTCACGGGCGTAATCAACACGCTCTTGTTTCTGTTCATCAGATAATGAGTGTGGCACAAACCGCGCTGCGACCTTCTTCTTGCCTAAATCTTCCACTAAGATCTTACGAATTGTCTCCCTGTTAACACCAAAGTCACCTTCCACCATTCTCACAATCACACAACGATCTTCTTGAACACGTTCATGGACCTTTTCAATCAGTTCCTCGTTACGAACAGAAATTGGACGACCCAGCCGAGGTTCATCGTCAATCGATTCCACACCACTTTTAAAACGTTCATACCATCTAAATATCTGTGCACGAGACAAACAAGTATCACCATACACTCTCCACATCAACTAAACAGTTTCTGTGCCACTTTTCCCGAGTTTGAAACAGAACTTGATATTCGCCCTCTGCTCCATGACGCTGGCGTGACAAAGGCCTTTCACTTACTGCTGGTACTGATGTCATATTTTCCGTTGTGCTTCACGCGGGACCATGCGGTGTTGCCAGGTCGTAGATGAAGGATTACTGTCTCGAACTCACATATTGGTTTCTATTTTGCCTTCTCTGTTTTGTCAGAATAAAATCAGTCTCATTACTTACTTGTCGGACTGGGGTTGGACAAAAAGAATCTAAAAACACGTCATACAGGACACGTAAGTGTGGCCCGCCACCGTACACCACGTGTTGCGATTGCCGATCGTGTTTTGTTTTCAGTGTGTCATGTGGACCTTCCTCTTCCGTCAGCAGTACCCAGTTCACCTGTGAGTGTCGTGGTGTGGAAGTGGTGCGGTAAAATGGGCGACCTGACAGACTTCCAAAGAGGCATGATCGTTGGTGCCCGTCTGGTTGGAGCTTAAGTGACAACAGTGGCGACCATTGTGGGGGTATCGACAGGCACTGTGTCTAATGTCACGAGGGCATACACAATGCATGGGCAAACAACGTCTGCAAAGCACAACAGTGGTCGAAAGACAATCCTGTCCGATAGGGACAGGAGGGCATTAAAACGGATTGTAGAAGCTAAAAAGCAGACCACTGCAATGAAAATTACGTCTGAACTCAATTCCGGCCTACAGAACCCGGTTTCATTAAAAACAGTGCGACGGGAACTTCATAAAATGAAAATTCACGGCAGAGCCGCGATCGCCAAACCTCTGGTCACAGCAGTAAATGCGAAGCGGTGTATCCAGTGGTGCAAGGACCACAAGGAGTGGACGCTTGATCAGTGGAAACACGTAATGTATTCCGATGAATCGACCTATACCTTGTTTCCAACAACCGGTCGTGTTTACGTATGAAGAACACCGTCGCAGGCCTATGATCCAGACTGTCTGCACCCAACTGTAAAGCATGGGGGGTGGTTCTGTTACAGTATGGGCAGTGATATCGTGGTTTTCTGCAGGTCCCATCATAGCCCTGCATGGAATGATGAACGCTAAGGCGTATGAGGCCATTTTGGGGGACCAGGTTCTACCCATGGCCCACACATTGTTCCCGGATGGTGATGGCATCTACCAAGATGATTTGGCACCCTGTCACGCTGCAAAAACGGTGCAATCATGGTTTGAGCAGCATGAGCAGGAGCTATCACACCTCCCCTGGGTCCCACAATCACCAGATCTGAACATCATTGAGCCATTGTGGTCTGTGTTAGAAAGGTGTGTTCGGTCTCATTACCCTCCATCATCATCCCTTAAGGAACTGGAGCATGTTTTGGAGGAAGAATGGTACAACATTCCACACATCACGATTCAGGAGCTGTATACGTCCATTCCACGTCGGGTCCAAGCTGTTTTGGACGCAAAAGGAGGCCCCACACCATAGTAGGTATGATTTTCACGCTTTTTCAAACGTTTTAGATTTTTTTGTCCAACCACTGTATATATATATTGTATTATAAACAGTATCTTTCAGGCGGTTCAGAATATAGAGTTCGTAAAGGAAAGACTATCGTACGTTGCGATACGTAGTCGATGGGGCAACACGGTTGTACTAAACGTCTATGCTCCGACCGAAGTAGCTACTGATAACGACAAAGATATATTCTACGATGAGCTAGAAAGGCTGTTTGACCATTTGCCGAAATATAATTCGAAAATTATGTTTTGTGATTTCAATGAAAAGGTAGGGAGGGAAGAAAAATATAGACCACCTATAGGCAAATATAGCCTTTACGAAAATGCCAATAACAATGGAGAGAGATTGATAACTTTCGCGATTTCGAGAAACCTACTGGTCAAGAGCACGTACTTTGAACAATAAGACATACACAAATACATATGGGTATCTCCGGACGGCAAAACTCTCAACCAGATCGATCACGTATTAGTAGACAGACAAAGACACAACAACATAATGGATGTTAGGTCGTACAGAGGAGCGGAAGGTGACACAGACCATCAGTTAGTGATCACAAAAGTAAGGGAAAACTTATGCATCGGGAGCAGAGAAACAAGGGGTCAAAACAACTTAAATTCGAAGTAAAACGATTAAATGATCTGAACATAAAAGCAGATTATCAACTCGAACTCTCAAATAGGTTCGAAATCTTAGCCGCCTCGAGTAATAATAATGATGATATTAATAATGAAATTGATGTAAGTAAGATGTGAGAGGCAATTCGTGAAACAATTAAGAGCGCAGCGAAGGAACGCGTAGGTGAGATGAAACAACAGAAAAACAAACCTTGGTTTGATAAAGAACGCATTAAACTTCATGAGGAATGAAAACGAGCAAGGCAACGATAGTTAAGTAATAAAAGCGAAGCAAATACCAACCACAACAGTAACGTGAAACGAAACGCCATCCGCGGGTTCAGAAACAAAAAGCGAGAATATCTGATGCAGAAGATTCAGGAGATAAGAGGAAAACGGGAAGACAAATAACATATGAGATGTATACAAATGGGTAAACTCGTTAAGAAAAGGTTACCAGCCGAGGTTATTAATGATTAGAAATGAACGTGGAGAACTTCAGGCTGATCTGACTAAAATTGATGATGTGTGGAAAAGTTATTTCGGCAAACTTCTTAATGTACACAACGGGGAACAAACAGAGGAATTTGAAATCCATACTGCAGAACCGTGGATTCCCGAACCTAGCGAGATCGAGATGTCGGTAAAGTAATTGAAAAATTTCAAATCACCAGGACAATATTCCAGCCGAATTAATCAAAGCAGGAGGAACGGCACTAATCAAGGAACTACGTGCAGTGATAAGTGCTATATGGAGATTTTTTTCTATTAGGCACCCGCATTCCACCCTTGCATCCAGTGCACAAAACAAGTTGTGCACTTTCTGGTTAGTGCATCACGAGCAGATATTCCCTCTCCTTGCCTTGGCGCAGGCATATCCCTAGAGATTCTTGGATTGCCGGAGTTCCGGCATTCCAAAAAGCTCCTGTGTTCCATCAGTCTGAGACTTCTGCAGTTGCGGGACGGGCTTTCGCCAGGCGTCCAGAATGTTCTCCTGGCCTTAGTATCATATATGAACCTTTTGTATGGGGGGAACCCTTTCTACGTGTATCCTATATATTTAGAAAATCAACAAAGAAACACATAAAGTACATAACATTTAAGGAGTCAAAAAAGGGGACAAGGACAGGACAAAGACAAATCAGGACAACACATAACTTCAGCTGCTTCTTCGTATGGCTGCTTCTTCGTATGGCTTCTTCTTCTTCCTGTAACAAGATAACAAAACAACATAGGATTAGGTGCGCGTGGACGCGTTGGTAAATCGACAAAGTATTTTTCGGCATCCCATTCCTGGTTCTAACTGCATCATCTTCTTGTCACACGTTACTCCTTCTGCAGTCTCGTTTCCATTATTCCACACTCTACACAAAATTTCACTTAACTCACGCACTCTCTCCTCACACATCCCACTTGTTCCATCTAGCCACTTTGCTTCCGGTTTCCAGAAGATCAGCGTTTTTGCACAATTATTAATTATTATCTTTCCTTACTCGCTATTTTTATTTACTTACTTTCCTTATCCATCAGCGCCTCTTCCATCCACACACTCACACGCTTAGAGCGTCTCTTGTGACGGTTTCCGCCTCAAGGCGCTAGTTCTGCCGGGTTCCGACGAGGTAGTCACGGCATGGCTGCGCGGACAGCTTACTTTTAAAACTGTTGCATTATCTTCCCTTATCTTGTCTCCTGTACGCGGTGGTTCACGCCGTTAATGAATTTTCTTTTATAGTAGATGGAAATTCTATCTGTTAGTCCCCTGAGGGCCGCCACCAGTTCCGGAGTTCTCAGAACGTCAGTGACGGGGTCTCCTCCAGGAGTTCTCTCTCATCTCTAGCAAGATACTCAGTTTCTTGGCATCGCATAACGATATGCTCGGGTGTAGCCACTACCCCACAAATATGACACATATTGTCCTCGACGATGTTCATCTGATGAAGCTTCTGTCGAAATGGACCGTGGCAAGTTAGATATTGCATTAAACGTCCCGTAACTTCCAGCTCCATATCCAATCGTTCCTCAATACTCGGAAAAATAGAGTATAATCTTCTTCCTTTATCGGTTGCGTTCCATTGGTTCTGCCATGTCTCGACCACGATTGAATTGATTTCAGAAACGTTTTCTGCAGGTCTATGTAGAATTTTAATTAATTTATCTTGGTCTTTTGAGCTAATACATAGCGCCTAACTTCTTAATTTGGAGATGGAGAGGGCAACAGCCAGTGCGACCTGGAGAGCCTCAGTTGAAGTAGTTCTATAGGTCCCTGAAAGATGCAGAAGTAGTTGTCGCTGTGTTCGAACAATTGTTATTTTTTGTCTAACATCATCGAGTCGATGACTCCAAACACTTGCGGCGTAGCCCACTATTGGTCTTATTATGACATCGTGGTATATACGTATTATTTTCATGGGAATTTTAAAGTCATTTACTGCAATATTAACTAACTTATGTGTTATTTTGACTGCTTTATTCTTGACAATTGTCGTGTGTTGTCTGAAATTTAACTTTTCATCCAAAATCAGGCCTAAATATTTTATATATCTTTCTCTTTTTATTGACTTCCCATTAACTTTAATTATTGGTCCTCTGTTGTAATTTAAACTGCATTTAAATAGCACATATTTTGTCTTGTCAGATGATATTGTTAGCTTGTTTCCTCCACACCAAGATGTTATTTTCCCTGTAATTTCATTGGCTTTAGTTTCCAGGTCAAGACGACTACTTCCCTTTATTACGACCGCCACGTCGTCGGCATATCCCACCACCCTCTCAACTTGCTGCATTCCGCTCAGCATCTCTATTCAAGGCTGGAAGGCCAGGTCCCAAAATACAGGCCCCAACACTGATCCCTGAGGGCAGCCCCTAGTAGGTATCTTCGCCACGACGCCGTCCGCCGTTTCCACCTCTATCACCCTATACTTAAAGTAACTTTCAATGACCTTCTATAATTTCTTATGAATATTTAGCTATTTTAGTTCCATTAGTAATGAGGGCCACCACAAATAGTCGAAGGCCCCCATAATATCAAAGAAGATTAAAATAACATATTTACAATTTTCTTCTCTCAGTGTATATATACTCTTGCTTAATTCATTGATAGCATCCTCTGTCTACTTACCCGGACGGAAACCATATTGTAGTTTACAGTTTGCCAGATCGTTCCTTTTTTTATTGATTTTTTGAGCTATAACTTTTTCAAATATCTTGCTGATCGTCTTTAGCAAGCATATCGGTCAATACGATTTTTGGTTTAATTTATCCTTATCATCTAATTTAAGGAAGATTATAAGGTTGGCATTTTTCCTTGATTCCGGAATTTTTTCTTGTTGGATGCCTTCATTGAATAATTTAGTTAAATAAGGTGTCCATAATTGTTGATTATTTTTGAAGATTTCATTTTTTATTTGATCTGGTCCCGGAGCATTCCTTGTTTTTAGTTTCCTTAATATATCCGCTACTTAATCGCTTGAAACAATTATTTTATCGTGATTTTCATTATCATAGTCTGGATGTTTTTTTGCTTCATCTCTTGCTTTGTTGTTATCCTAGTTGTCGTCCTCAATATAATCATCAGGAAATAGTTTTTGATAGAGCAATTCTATTGTATTTTTTCAATTAGTAGTAAAGTTGTCTCCGTCATCTTTAAGTGCGTTTAGAGATCCTTTGGTTTTGACTTTTCTCATTATAATTTTGTACGGTACACCCCATGTATCTAAGCTTAGATTCTCTTCTACAAATTTCTTCCAGGTTTTCTTCTTTGTCTCTCTCAGCTCCTTCTCGAATTGTTGTTTTATGCTTCTATATTTCTGCAGCCTTATAGTTCTCAAAATGTGATCATCTGCCGCTCTGTAGCTCTTCCTGCTCGCTTTCATTCTTCATTTTGATTTATTAAGGTTATCAGTCCAAAAAGGTGTTCTTTTTTTGTCCTGTTTAATTTTGAGCGATGAACTTCTTATTGCTGTCCGTATTTCATCTTCTAGGTAAGTTGTCAGTTCCATCAGATTACAATTATGTTCAATTTGCGGAAGTTACAATTTTTCCACAATTTTTTTATTATTTATTTTACTAATGTTGTACTTGGTGTTATTTCCTTCATTTTCATCTTCCCCATCAGTTTCATTTCCGTTGAATTCTATATTAAAGCGGACGCCGTTGTGGGCACTAGTAGTTGCACAGTCATGAACAATCCATTTAAATATACAATTTGAAATATCTCCCCTAGAAAGTGTAACTTGACGTCTATGTTAGATTCCGCTCCGGCTCTGTCTCTGAAGGTAGGTGGTTGTCCCTCTCTGTTTAAGATCACAAGGTTATGTTGTTCTATTAACACTTCAAACATCTCTCCGTTGTCATCTGTATCACGGCAGTGCCAGAGCGAGGGCTTAGCATTGAAATCCCCCAAAATAATTATATCCTTATACAAAAATCCAAGTAATATATCTTCTATCTTCTGGACGAAGATCTCCCTCGGGATGGAAAATTGACAATATACATTCACAATTATTATTTTATGCTTTTCCCTTGACATATCGACACAAAGCGTCCATTTATCCGCATATTTTAGGTGTACGAGTGTATTTATTTGCCGATTAAATATCACCACCGCAAACATTGGATTCGGATCCTCAGGCAGTATTGTTACAGCGTCCAGCGGCATATTGATCAATTTTCCTTTATAGATATAGGGCTCCTGCATACATGCTATGTCCACCTCTTCCTTTTCGCAAAATTGCTTAATTTCTGCTGTTGCTAATTTAGATCTATCCAAATTAATTTGGGCTACTTTGAAGCTGATTATGGTTGTCGAGTGTGAACATAGTAGGCGGGAAACTTTTCCGCTCGAATGAAGACTATCCTTCCAAATGTCATAACAAGCTGCCTGTAGACATTATTCGTGTGGAATGATTCGTCCCTCCTCGCGAAGACTTTATCAATTAGTGTCAGCAAATCTTGTGGATCGATGGTAATTCCATTGGCCCTAAGGTTAATCTTATCAACCTCCTCAATTATAGGGAAAGTTATTGTTTTTCCAGATGGATGTAGATTTCTAACAATTATTCGTAATGCCGCTGTCAGCATCAAAGGTTCTTCCAAATTCGTTAAATTGTAATTTAGGTTAAGGTTCTCGTAAATTGTGTTTGGATTAAAGCAAGTCTCCTATTTGTTTTCTATCGAAATTTGTACTACAGCTTGGCTTTCTTCATTTCTGGTTTCCCGGTCGTTTAATCTTGTGTGTCCTTCATCTCGAAGTCTTCTGAATCTTGATTAATATTCTTAATTCCTTTTCTCTTATACAGTCTTGGTATCCAAGATTTCCAATTCTTCTTCGAGTTATGTTTCCCAGCTGTTGATGGTCCGTCTATCAACTCTGTGTTCTGTTTATTCTTTATTTCTTCCCATTCTTCTCTTGAAGGATCCATATTTGCCTTTTCCTCTTCATCCCTGTTTTCTATGTTCTTGGATGTCTCATTTTTTAATTCATTCAATGCTTTTTTGATGGTTCTGAAGAGTAAATGATCATTTATCATCATTTCAAATCCTATATTTTTAATTAGGTCCTCATATTCTTTAATTCTCTTCAGAACCACATATGAGTCCGTTCTCTATAAACCCATTCCAATAGCTGGTATCTTTTTCCTTGTAGTTCCCATAAGGTAAGACAGTAGATTTAATGTCTTATCCAAATCCTCTATAAAGTTTACTCTACTTGATTTTATGTGCATAAAGCCACATCCATACCTGTTGGTCGAAAGATATATTTTCAGAAAATCATTATGTTGAATTTCTATCTCTTCTTGCTTCATTTCTTCTAACTCAAATACATCATGGGATAATGCCACTATCTGCGCGAATCCTCTGGGAAATGTGCTAAATTCGGGGTTAATAAAATGAAGAATAACCTGATTGCTATCCTCTAGGTCAATGTGTCCCAGCTTCATCGTGAAGTAATTATCTGTTGATTTCGTATAACTGTTGGTTAACCAATTGTTGATATTTTTTTTATATTTTTGTTAAATTCCATTAGTCTAATCAGATTCCTTTTAATTTTACACGGGGAGCTTTTTTCTTTGTGTATTATCCTGGTCCTCGGCCTGATTTGGACTAATATCCATAGTCAAAACTATCAATCGTCCTTTGGAGGCTTAATTTATATTGGGGACATAACCCCCGCATTTTTTACCCTTCGAAACGCAAGACACACAGATCTTTTCTTTCTCTTTGCAGTCGTTTTTCTTGTGGCTTTTGTCGCCACAATTTCCACATCGTGAATCTTTTTTGCAATGATTTGCTATATGCCCGTAGTCAAAACATTTTAGGCAAGTTGTGACCACCAGGTAACCTTTAATGTTGGTCACCTCATACCCTATATAAATTTTCGGATTCTGTATTAATATTTGCCTAATCTGTCTAGGTACTTCAATTACTAGATGATATCGATCCTGTCCTCTAGGGCCCGTTTTGAATCGTGGTTTTATAAATTGGCGTTGTTCATCAGTGATATCTTGTAGGTTTCTAACCAGCAATTCTTCCACCACTTCTGCTTCCTTCATCTCCGTCGGAATTGCTGTAGATTATCATCATCGGGTTTCTCTTTTCCCTTGTATTCGTCATATCGAAATTCTGCTTCATGTTTGGATGATTCCAGAGTTTTTCCTCATCCAAAATAGTTGCCATCTGTAGTAGAATCGCGGTTTTGTTTGGATCATTTGGAAATTGATTTTGTCTTGTCTCTGTATAGACTTAGTTATCCTCATTCTTGTATCTTTCAGCGATTCTCCTTGTTTTGGTTTGAACATTATCGTGGGTTTTGTGTTTCTTTTGTTAGACTATATCAGCTTGGTTTTCTCCGGAATTTTAGTATTATCCTTTTTTAACATTTCTGCAAAAGTAGCGATTGGTGTCTGAGTCGGCGCCTCCCTTGCCTCTCTTAGATTGCCGTTTTCCACATATAACTTGCGTATCTCTTCTTCTTGTAGAGTTAACTTTTCTTCCGTCTCGATTCTTCTTCTTTCAGTCTACTCAATTGTGACTTCCAGCTCTTTTATTTTTACGGAGCCATGTATTGCGTCTTCCTTCAGTTCGTTAATTGTCCGCTAATTTTTCTCCAGTTCCCGCTCCCTTTCCTCAACTTTTGTTTGCCATATTACTAATTTAGTTTCAAATTTTTTCAACCTGTCCTTTTCTCTTTCCAATTTCTCTCTGGTTTTCTCTAACTCCTCTAATCTTCCTTCCAGATATGCATTTCTTTTTCTAAGCTCTTCATTCTCCTTTTCCTGTTTGTATCTTTTGACTCTTTCTTCTTCTTCCGGCGTTCTCATTCTTTTTTTGGATGCTCCATCATCCAGCTCAGGCTGGGAATCCGTCTCCTCTCCTTCTAGGTCCACGAGCCCTTTCCTTACTGATCTCAATGATTTGGGAGTATTTTGTTGCAGCTTCTCCCACTCAGCATATATTTCATAGACGTGCTTTTGTCTTAACTCTCTTTCTTCTCTGGATGATCTGGGCGTGCTGGTGTTTATCAGTTTCTTTTTTATTTTGTCTTGCAATCTTAACGTAAACGGGTTATTAGATGATTGTTTGTTTTCTGACTTGAATTGTTTTCCGAATTTCACTAGTCCTTCTCTGGTAAAGTCCAAAAGATCGAATTCTTTCGCCATAGTTCGTTCGTTCACGCACACGAAGTCACTTAGTACACTTAAGGTAAGTTAAAGTTTATAACAATTAGATGGAGAAACCGAAAGGCCTCCCCGGTACCGCAGATCCGGGAGCAGACATCCCGAGAGGCTGTGTCCCAAAAAAATGGGTGGGGGACGACCACCCCCAAAATGCTCGCGGTCAAATTCTGGACCGCAAACACCTCGGGAAGGGGAAAGGGCAGTGACCCCTCCGGGTGAGGTCAACGACCTCCCAAAATATCAGACCCCCATCTCATACGGCACCGGAGATACGGACTCTAGCCCTCCATAATCTTGTAGTACGTACCCACACAAGAACTTAGAAGTCCCTCGGCAATGATGGTTTCAGGACTCAGACAAGATCTCACCTAACAACAGTCACCTTTGATTCACCTTCAGTACAAATTCACCGGAAATCCTCGGTCAAGAAAGCTCGGATGATGTGGTCTTCTTGATGACATCGTATTCTCGGTTATTATAGTCCCATAAGGTTAACATGCAAACTTTCGATGGTCAATATCTCGCCCAAAAAAATCGCGCATGTTCAAAAGTTTCACAGAATGTTCCTTTGATAATTAGGAATGTAATAAATTACTTACAACTTAGGTCGTTGTAAGCGTTTCTTCCTCCGAAAAAACACACTTTTGCGGAGCGATTTTCACACGTTATATGGAGAAACAAGGAGCTCCCAAAAGAATGGAAAACCTCAATAATAGTTCCTATTTACAAAAAAGGCGATAAATCGGGCTGTTGTAATTACAGCTGAAACTCGTTAATTCCACTCTGTTACAAGGTATTAAGTAATATTCTGTTAAAACGCTTAAGTGTATGCGTATATGAAATAATTGGAGATCACCAATGTGGATTTAGAAGAAATAGAGCCAAGTTGGACAGACTTTTGCCTTGAGACAAATTTTGGAGAAGAAATGGGAATACAATGGGACGGTTCATCAGCTATTCATTGATTTTAAGAAAGCATATGATTCTATCAAAAGGAAAAAAGTTACACAGTATCCTGATACGATTTGAAATTCCGAAAAAATTGGTTCAGTTATTGAAGATGTGTCTCATTGACCCCATAAGCAGAGTACGGATAGGTAATAATATTTCAGATAGTTTCGAGATTCGCAACGGATTGAAACAAGGCGATGCTTTAACACCACTAGTGTTTAACTTTCCGTCAGAATATGCGATTTTAAAAATTAAAGGGACAAAAAGGGACTATCATTGAATGGTTTGAATCAGCTGCTCGTATACGCGGATGATGTAGATTTAATAGGGCACGATATAGATGCACTACAAAGCAACACCGATGTCTTAGTAGAAGCGTGCGGTGAGATAGGTGTAGAGGTAGACATAGAGAAAACAAAATACATTATAACAAGCCGGAACACAGGGAATGAAGGAAATAAAAACATAAGAATTAGGGATGAGGTCATAGAGAAAGTAAAGAAATTTAAATACTTGGGTGCATATCTAACAAGCAAGAATGAGGTCACGGAAAAAATAAAAAGTAGGTTAGTATCGGGCAAGACATGTTTCTATTCAGTCCAAAAACTTCTAACGTCGCTATTAATATCAAGAAAATTGAAATTGAAAATATACAGAACGGTTATTCTGCTGGTAATACTTTACGGTTGCGAAAGTTATAGTACGACCCTAACAGATGAACATAAATTACGTATATTTGAAAATGAGGTTTTGAGAAAGATTTGCGGGACGAGATGACTGGATAGTGAAGGAGACTGCATAACGAAGAACTCCGCGGACTGTACGATTCACCAGATGTTGTAAAAAAATGAAATCGCGACGACTAAGTTGGACAGGCCATGTAGTACGGATGGGGGGGGGGGGCGAATATTATATTCTAACCTAGTTGGAAGGCCGGATGGAAGGAGGCCATTGGGAAAACCGAGACGTCTTTAGGAGGACAATATTGGAAGAGATCTTCGAGAATTAGCTGTTAGTGATGAAAACTGGCTTGATATTGCCCAGGACAGAATTCAGACGCGAACGTTTGTTACTGCGGCGATGAACTTGCGAGCTCCATAAGACATAGAGTTAGTTAGTTAGTTAATTAGGTGTAATAAATTTGAATACCGTATCCAGTTTGTCACAGAAGAACCATCAGTGAAGTACAATTATCCAACTCCTTTTGTCTATCGTGATTAAGCCTGAATTCCCCAGAAAACTCAGTATTTAATTGTTGTATAAGAAGATAATAAAGCAATGTATAAGAGTTGCATTATGAAATGTATTTGAAAAAAAAATCAATAGTAACGTTTGAAACTTAAGGTATGTAACCATTATAGAAATGAGTGAGTGTTTATGTCATAATCAAATATTAATCTTGTGTTTTATTACAAATGTATGTTTATGGAAAGAATCAAGATTTAAGTTATTGATGTGCTAGATTATTAACAATTTCATTATGTTTATTGCATTAGAGTCTGCGAATTACTTGTGTGTTTCTGTCTCATGAAGTCTAAATGAAGAAAGTGAAGGGACAAAATTATGTAACAAAGTAAATATGTTTATAAATAAAATGTTTGATTGTATTTACCAGGAAAAAGAAAAGGTAACTGATTTTTATGCAATTTGTACAAGAATTTGTGTTTAACAAAAGATTTTGCAATGTTCATTCTATTATGATGTGTTTTTGTATTTGTAATTTTATCTTGTGTAGTGTAGTGATATTTTCAGTAATGCTTATGTAATGTAAAGATGCCACAATGTAATTAGTGTGAAAAAGGTCACTATTCAATGAATCAATGTTGAAATGATGCCACTTAATGCATATGTTTTGAATGTTGGTTTATATGATACACTTACGTGACGCGCGACGCAATTTATTGGACTCCTTGAAGAAGAATTAAAGTGAACTGTGAAACACAATAGATTCACTTTAATACACTATTCTTTCTTCGTTGTGAGGACACTTTCTCGGTGTGGCCCGCGAGCCACTGTGAAACGGGTTCGCAACTTCTGCTGTTGCTGCAGTGAGACTTTGAAAATCTACAGTGTTGCAGTTAGCCTATAGTTTAGGATTTTTGAGCACAGGATTTTTGAGCTGACCTTAGACTTCGGTCCACTCCCCGGACGCCAAGCTATCGCAAGATTCTCCTATTGCAGCAGCGAGAAGCTTTCTTATGGCCAACAAAATATTGCAGCCAACATATACTTTTTATCCTACTGCCAGCTGTATGAATAAAAACATTGACCTATATATTTTTTCTCTCTCACTCATCACATACACACACTCAGCTGCATTCTACTTCGCAGTTCGTCCGATAGGCGTCACCGCCTTCAAACCCAACACATGTGACTGACAAAACTGTTTTCTCCCGATTTTTTTTACAGAAGAAGATAGTTAGTTTTCTCATCAACAAGTTAAAAATTTGTGGTTTTTTTTATACATAGTAACGTGAGAAGTGATTAAGTTTATGTGGTGACACCCAGTGTAGTTTTAGTTTACATTAAAATATGAAGAAACCCTCTCTTAGTTTAACCGCTCTTCAAGGATGACGTAGTCAGTACAGAAGATGCGAGAAAGGGTTGGTGCTTGGGGAAGGGGCCTCAACAATGACGGAAAATGGTCGTAACAACGTCTAGTTTTGAACTGACGGAACCCCATTGGTCGTAGTCAATGTGTAAATCGAAGAGTGGGAAAAAGTCAACTTTTTGGCGGACTCGAGAGCTGCAAAGTGACTACTTGCTACCTGACCGCCAAAGAATGATGAGCTACTTGTAACGTCTGAGTGGAAATTATCGTTTCTGAATTCTGTTTTGGCAAGTTTTTCAATACTTTCTGTCAAATTATATTACAAGTTCGGCGAAGTGAACTTCTACAAGCGACTTGGCGAGTGAATCTGCTCAAAACCTAGTTATTTCCAGCAAATGTGATGTTTTTGGTGCCTCTATGCCCAGAAGACAGCTAGGTGCAACAGAAAAAAAAGTGTGTGTGCAGCAACGCCAAAAACTGAGTCTTAGTATCCCGTATTGTGATTCGTTCGGTCCGGTCGATTTCCGCATATCAATAAGTGTGTCCAACAAAAGTGGTTTTCTATTTTTCCAGTAAAAATTAATACTAATTAAAATTGGAGTGGTAAAATTAGCATTGGCATCTCGAGCGTTCAGTATTTGTGTATGTATGAATCGTTAAAACGATGCATGTAAATTCCGTATATAATCTATAAATGTTTCTGCATGTTCCCCAATTAATTGGTAAGGTGCATGCATTAAATAGTTAACTAGGTCACAGTATATATGCAATTATTTGTCGAGTATGCGCTTTAGGTAAGAATTGTATTACCTGAATTTATTTTGTTGTGCTATTCATATTCTATGGTTGAGCTACTGCGCACACACGCAACGACCACCGGCGACCATTTTGTATTGACAGCTGTGACGTCATTGAGGAGCACTGGGTACAAGGGTAATTGTCTGCGTCGTGGAGTAGGGGGGACGTAAGTGTGGAACCAAGGAGCCTTTACTTTCGTAGCAGTGTATACATTTCGTGCCTGTACTACCACGCGTACATCATCATCATCAATATTACTTCTACTACAAATTCCCCATATATGTATATCCATACTAAGAGGAACAATATTATTTTAAACTGTGATCGGCACCGTCTTTTATTCACAGTAGCTCCACAATTGCATCACGATGCGGAATGGTCACAGTTCCAGATCCTCTCGCTTTGGAAAAATTCCCTTGGCAGAGGCGAGAATCGAACCCGGGACCCCACGATCAGCAGTCAGCGACGGTAACCATTAGACCAACCGGACGGTCGTATATATATAATGTTTATTTGCTGCATGGCTAACGGTGAATAGGCAAGATGGTAGCAAGGCTCATCGTTACTGGCAATGGTCGGATTGCAGCGAGAATGGAAGTGGTGGAAACCCCAGTCAGCCAGTTTTGAAGGGTTTACAGTGGCGACCATGGAAACTACACGTTGTGCAAGTATTGAAGTACTGTGACATCAGGATGGAGTTCACGGAATCCATGCTAGCTAGCATGCATTGAAGAGAAACCAAACATCGTGCAGAAGCCGTTTTCCGTGTAGCTGGGTTAGTCAATCACGACAACTGCCATTACTGGGCTCCTAGCGCGTAAAATCCGGATGTTACAAGTGAAAAATTACATTGAAGCCCCTCGATGACCGTGTGGTGTGGTATGCGTGGCGATACTCTTCTTCGTCCGTACATTCTTCGTGAAATGATGAATGCAGAGTGGTATGTGCACATGCTGGAAACGTCCGTTAATCCTATTGTTGCAAGGTGGGACTACGTTCACTTCGTGGAAGACGGAGCACCGTCTAATTTTGCTTTGATATCACGGCAATGGCTAGAAAATGCTTTTCCAGTTCGAGTTATCGGGTGTGGTGGAAATGTTGAGTGATCGGCGAGAAGCACAGACCCCACGATTCCACCAGATTCTCTTCTGTGAGGGTAACTTAAAGAAAAGCTTTACGCAGGGGTGGAATGGAGGGTATACGCGGGTACACGCCGTGTACCCACCTAATAGTATAAATCACACCGTGTACCCACCTCAGTGCATAAATATAAAGGAACGTGTTCCCAAATCCGGATTTTTATTGAGCAGCGTGTACCCCCCAAAAATCTTACCATTCCAGCCCTGGCTTTACGACAGAAAAGCACATGATCTGGACACTTTGGAGATTATCGTTAGTTAGGAATGTGGAAAAGTGCCAGATGATATGTTGCAACGGGCTGTCGACAACGTTCACTTTCTCCTGCAAGAATGTGTTTCGAACACTGGTGCTTACGTTGAACACTAAAATCCCAAGGTCTGTGCATTATACAAGTGTAAGGAATTCTTTAGCTGAAATAGTGATAGACTCATACGACAATAAAAGTAGGTATACCAGTATATATGTGGATCACCTTGTATAGTTTTAAAAAAATCTAGCGTAGTGCATTGTACACATACTGTACTTGAAACAAAAATCATAGTACGATATTTAACGTACAATTTATTACCTAAACTTGCATTGAGATCACATTTTTAAACATGGCTTTCTAGGTATCAACTGCTTCTACTAGCAACCATTACCAAGTGTAGCTCTAGCAATCACAGAGAACCTAACAATTAATAACGATCATCATATAGACGACAGCAGTATGGTATAATATTTGTTAAAGGCACTGCGCGAACACACCTTCCCTTTACCTTTTTCATTTTGGATTTGGCGTACCCCTACCTTTTTATTAATGGGAACTCATTACCTTTATTTCAATAGGCAATAGCCGCCACTAGGTACCCTTACCTTTTCTAGCCCACTTCTGCAACCGTTTCATTACCTTTTCTAACTCACTTCGAGCACTGGTTAAAGGAGCAAAGAGCAAAACAGACAGATTGGTTAGAGAAGAATATCGGATTTGTTACAGTACAGACAATGTAAAAGAAAAGGAATACGGAACAGTAGCGGGGACGGTTGGGATCTCCCACTCTCTTCAAAAATCTTCCCTGCTCTGTTTACCGAAATATTCCCCGAGACTGGGATATAAACGGATATAAAATACGTTATTTTAAGTTTTAAGAAAAAAAAATCCCCTCTCTGGAAATGTACTTCGGACACTGATACGAATAGGAAGCTTAAAGCCGACTTAGAAACAATGTCAACATGAAAATATATTTAAAAAACAAAAACAGAATGAATCTCTCAAGAATATCATGTACCAAAAATTTTAAATATAAAATTTAAAGTCGAAACAGTCTAGAAATAAATTATTCTGTAAAAACATTATAGACTTAACACGTAATACCACAACCAATTGAAGCATAGTGTTTCGTGCTTTTTTAAAAAAAAACACGTGATTTTAACGTGTTTACGCAATAAATTGCAGGCGTAAATTAAATATAGCACTGTGACTGTAGGATTGTTGTTCCATAGATATATCAAATTACTAAAATGTTAGTAAAAACAGTGGTGGTCTGTATCTCTGTTACCGCGTTGCACAACACCTACGTTATTAAATTATTTATTTTTTATTTCAGTGTAATAATATTCTACCCCTCCGTGTTCAAAGAAACCATAGTTTCCTTTCAGGAAGGGAGAAAATACTTCACAAGTTGACAGTTTAATCTTGGTATTGTAATTCGCCCGCACCTATTTTAAAGCCCAACTCGCTACAAAAGCTTCCCCTTCGCTGGATGTTCGACTGACATTTCTAATACCAATTGGCACAGGGATTGGGAAATTGCAGGGATCAAGCAAGTCGAATGATGTTTTCTACTAATTTCTCCCCTCCATAGCTTCCCATTGCTTCCAGAAAGTGGCAAGCGCGCAATACCTCTGCCCAGGCTGCAGAAAGTCAATGCTATTCTCCATCACTTACTCGCAGTTGTTTTTCTCTCTCTCCCTCTCTCTCTCTGTATGTGTGTGTCATAGAGAGAGAGAGGGAGAAAGATATATATATATATA
>JAGDQP010002272.1:19073-42227 GCA_022664845.1 Lepisma saccharinum
TATATATATATATATATATATATATATATATATATATATATAGCGTGTATGTGTATGCGCGACTCTCAAGCTCTACGTAACGATACTACAGTGACTGCTTAGTGTAGAAAGATAGACATCAGAGCAAATATTTAAGTATGTATGTCGTATGTACTCGTATGCCCACTTCCAGTCAACCAGCGTGAAGGGCCATCTCTACATGAACCACTTCATACTTCATCTTTCCTAGACTGCTCTCTATCTCATCAGTTGTAGGAGAATGGGTATGTTGGAAGCCACACTTTATTTGCATGTAATAATATAGGTTAATTATATGTTCATTATTGTTTTGGTCATCTGATGGAAATATTAGTTAACTTGAGATTAGCGTTCGTGATCCTCTAATAAATTACTTATGTTTATTAGATTATAAAATATCATTACACAACTCACATATTTGTTTTCTTTAAGTTGATTCAGCCCCCATTGTAAATCGTACTCTAGTTTTGACATGGTATCCAGGTTTCAACTAATTAGTTAGAGTACGTGAATAGCTGTATAACCAATCGTATCATTGATTATGCAAGTACAATTACCGCAACAACGATGGTTGGTTAGCATGTTGGAGTAGCGCCAACTTCTCTTTAAACGTTCCCGCGTAATTAAACATTTGGTGGAGGTTACCCCTTAGCTGAAATTTTCATTTGGATATCATGTACAGAGAATACGGTAGTTTGTTGCCGAAATAACAGAATTTTCTTTCTTTTTTTTTTTTTTGCTACGATTTTGCTTTTTTTATGTGGTTATTAATTTTTATCCTAGAAACAAAACGATAGGATAGGGATTTATGTTCCCGTTCAGGGGAAAGAAACTGGCGGTTATAAAAAGGTACAACTTAAGGTCTAGAACACATTCCGCAAGTCATTCAGTGCAAAATTCAGATTCCGATTCTGAAGACAATCGAAGAATAGCAACAATTTCTTTACCTGGTAGTCCACATTCTCCAAATTTATCGGCATTATTTCTGAAAGACATTCACATTCTGATTAAGAACATTAGCGTGATTTACAGATATTTTCTACTTCCGATTCAGATAGTGACGAATCTGACCAACAGAACGCGATGGCACCACAACATATTGTAGTTATGCCACCGTCTTTGCCTTTAACACGGTGCAGTGCAAAAGAAGGCAGTATAATTAGATTTTTTAGACATTTTGATGATTATGCTTTAGCAAATAATCTCTCAGATGACAAAAGAAAGAACTTTTACCGACGACGTTTTTAGGACGTTCCCGCTAGCATGTTGAAACATGTACTGACAAAAATAACCTTGCTGAATTAAATTACCACGATTTCAAGACAGAATAATTCACTTTTTCAAAAGACCGAGTGAAAAAGTTGACGTTAGCATTAAGTTGCGAAATCGAATTCAACGACGTAGAGAAAGTGTCATGTCATATATTCTTGATATGCAATATCTGATTCTAAAGAGTGATACAGAAATTACTGACAAAAAAGCTATACCAATAATAACACAAGGTTTGAACATAGCATTTGAACAAGCTCGAATTAAGTCCGTAATGCACAACATCGCAGAGAAAAAAAGTACGCAAGTAAAACTAGTGATCTCGATTCATTACCATCTTCCGATGATTCCTCCAGTGAATGCTCGAATGTTGAAGAAAAGCCAAAAATTAAGAAGGAAAAGGATGAATTTACAAGCTTACAGGCTCGTATTAAGCAGTTAGAGTTAGGAACGCAAAACAAAAAAGGTCAAAATGCACATGGTCAACAACCAAAACCTTTTTACAGACCACAATTTCTAGTCCGTGGAAATCCTAATTACAAGCCTAATATAGCATACACTTACGCAAAGCCTTCGTTTCAAAAACGTTTTGTAAATCCGTATGATCCAAATTTAGTGCGTTTTAATAAACCTGAGTATCACCAATACCGTCAGTATAACTACAGACAGAATTATCGTGGCAATACGTTCCAAAGACCAAATCATAACCAATTCTCGCGCGACAGTCGTGCCACACTTTCGTCGCGTCCGCAAAATCGCGCCACTGTTTGGCCACAAAACCAAAAATACAAAAATTTTGGCACATCATCTTACAGACTTTATTCTAACAATATATATAGCAGTAATTCACAGTATGTACAACAACGAGCGTTTAGCGTCCCAATTTTTAATCGATGACCAAATATAATGTTCATCCACCCAACGTGCAGTACATCTGCATGTGGTAGCTTCTGTCTTCTGTAGTGTTCATGATCAACGATGTTAACAATATCAAATACTGTAGAATATCAATACAAATAACAATATAGAACATAAATTACGGGTGTTTGAAATTAAGGTCTCGAGAAAAATATACGGGCCAAAACGGGATGATATGACTGGAGGAGACTGCATAATAAAGAAATCCACGGAGTGTGCGACTCACTTATGTTGTAAGAATAATTAAATCGCGACGACTAAAATGGGCAGGCCATGTAGTTTGGATGGGGAAAAAACAAAGACTATATTCCATCTTGATTGGAAAGCCGGAGGGAAAGAGACCGTTGGGAAGATGGAGACGACGTTGGGAGGACAATATTTGAAGGGATCTTGGAGAAATAAGTGTCTGTAGTGAAAACTGGCTTGATCTTGCCCAGGATAGAGCCCGGTGGCGATCGCTTGCTACTGTGGCGATGAACTTGCGAGTTCCGTAAGCCATAGAGCAAGTAAGTAAGTAAGGATAACATCATTTTTTAATACAAAATAAGTTTTCCATTTATACCTCCAATTACCTTTAAAATAATAAACTTAATATTCAGAATTTTAAAATAGAGTGTGATGTGTGTGTGTGTGATATGTGAATGATGAACAATGTAAGAAAACAGATGTGTATAAGTGGGAAGGAAACAAATATAAATAGAGACATAAACACATATAAAGTAACATAAATAAAGCAACAATTAAAAACAAATAAAACTATTATCAATAAGTGTATAAATAACTATGTATTTGTTTTTCAGCTCAAGTTTGTAATAAATTTGATTGAATAGAAAAAAGAAAGAAAAAAATCCCCCCCCAACCGCGGAAACAGGGCCCAGTTTTGTATCCGGGAACTGGGCTAGAGAAAAAAATCCCCAACTTCCTCCCCTTTTCTTTGCTTTTTTTTTTAGAGGAACTTTTGTGGAAACAGGTCCTTCTAGACTCCGTGTATCAACGCCGAGTCTGAGGTCGAGACAGGTACTCTACCCCAATTTCATGGAGAACACGTTTAGTTCGTTGTGCCCATCAGGCGTGCGAAGTTAAATTGTGCAAAGGATGCGGAGAGGTAGGGGTGAAAAGGTGGGTCCCAAATGTAAAAAAAAAAAAAAAAAAAATGTATACCGCCAATTATTCATTTTAATATTCGGTCAGACTTTATTTTATTATTATTATTATTACTTAGCTTATAATTCTCTACTTAAAATAGAGAAAAATATAATGAATCTCCATTTTTATAATTGAACAGTTGAGAAAAAAAGAATAGATTAAGAAAAAAAAAAGATTCCAAAAGAGACAAACCACACGGCTGCCGCATCGCATTTGTGAACCATCCAATGCTGTGCAATGGCCCGTAAGGCACTTGCGGCTCCCGCACGGTCACCGCACCGCTATGGGCAATGCGGCAGGTCTGCGGCACCGTCCCGCACCCGCAGTATGTGTGAACCACTCCATTTGTTTCAATGGCCCATAAGCTTTATTGCGGTGACCTCGCGGGCACCGCACGGCTGCCGCATCGCATGTGTGAACCGGGGCTTAGGGGCTTTCTAGACCGAGTGGCCGTCACGTCTTTATTCGCGTGACTCCCCAGTTTTTCTCACGACGCTGGGTGGACACCGAAAAATGGAACTCCAGCCGGGAATTGAACCCGAGACCACGCGGACATGAGTCCAACGCTCTAACGACTAGACTATGGAGCCCCTAGTAGTAGGATCGATGGAGAATATTAAGCGATAGAAAAGAAGCTAGCTGCCAGTTTTAGAGTCGAAGCTATAGTTTCTCCCACCATTTCAGACCATGATAAATCCAACGGCGTATGGTTTATGTTAATCGCACTTGTAGTCGTTGAGATCTCGGGGAATGGACGGACAGACAGACAGGACAAACCCCATATCTTCCCTTATTAATTGACATTTATACGGACGAGCTAATTATACTTCTAATAAAATAAGATCAAGAAACACTACTATCAATGAATCAGCAATATCTTCTAGTATTTTAGAAACAGGAATCTACTGCAGATATTCTTCAAGTCACAAAGTTTTCTTTTTATAGCATTGACTGCTCATTAGGAGATACTATAACTGAATAGAATAATCAAAACGTAGTTTCACGAATAAAAGACAAGGTAAGAGTTTTTCAATGGTTCTGTTCTTTGACTTATGGCATTCATGATGTGTCTCAACAGCTATAAAATTTATTTGGAAAGCTTTTTCTTTTTCTCTTGAATAAAGTTGTTCGTGGATTTCGAGGTATGTTTCTAACTTTTCATAATTCTGTGCAAGTTCTTGGAAATGTGAGCAGAAGTATATATTTTTGTGAACTTGGTAGAGACGCCAGTTTTAAGTATAAAAATTGAAACCAATCAAAATAACTTTCCAAGAACGATCATTTTGTTGTCCACTTCTAAGCGAGACGATGCGTTTCCCCACAGCCTTCCTCGACCGCAAAAGAGGCACGTATTAATTTGAGACTAACATAAGAGTTCCAAGCGTTTATTATATTCTTAGCCTTGGCTTTCTTAACCTCTAATTATTATAGTCCACTTTCTTCCCTTCCTTTCTTCATCTTTCATTTTTTTTATTTTCTTTTTTTCGTACCACACACTTGCTCCATCTTCTTATTTGCCCAACAGCGAAGATAAAAAAAAAACACCGCTGTCTGTTTCACTTCCGATTTTTGCGGGTGGAGCATGTGGCCAACCTGTCATAATAACTTACTCCACTTTTTTGTTAACTTATGTTTTTTGTTTGTCTTTTTCTCTGTGTTTTTCTTTCCAATTTTTTGCATGATATTTTTTTAAAATTTCATTCTTGTTTCCCTTTCCTTTTTTCGTACCGCAAAGTGATATTGCGTTCTCCTATTTCTCACCCTATCGTGGTCCTCTTGACCTCCATTTGCAACACATATGGTCTATTTGGAAGAGTAGTCATCTCACACATTGTGAGATTCCCAGTATGCAAGTGTGAAACATTTACTATTAATCTCTGATTCATTTATCTCGCGCCGCTTCTCCATTTGAATCAGCCTCTTTCACAGAATCTTATTTCAGCACCTGTTTACAATTCTGTTTACAGGCCTGTTCCTAGATTACAACCTCAAGAAATGTCTCATTTGTGGGCGTTACAGCACCTGTTTGCTCTTTCCGTGGTAGAAGGAAGGAGCACAATATAGTAGCTGTAATTCAAGCTACTATCCTGGCGTTCAATTGGTTGGGTGGCCATCAGATGGTTAAAAGCAGAACACTTTGACAAACTAAATAAAATAGAGATGCAAGATGTGAGACTCTATTTTTTTAACTTAATAATACCTTTCGTTGATTTTGCTAAACGATAAGTAGGTTGAGGTAGCAAATACGTATAAAATAAAATACCGGGTTATCCCATAAGCAGGGTTGTAGTCGAGGGTATACGCAGGTATACGCCGTATACCTTCTGGTTAACCTGAGGCATTAGCGTATACCTTCTGCTAAGATGCATATACCATCTATTTTCATTTCATTTATTTATTTGGATATGACTCCGGTGTGTTTATTACTGTCAAATACTTTTTTGTTCACGTGATCGCGAACAAAATGTTGAGAAGGGGAAAACTACATGATGCGCATCAGTATTTATCGCCATCTGTTAAGTACTATCCTACTTGGTAGAGATGTGTACAAAGTGTACAGTTAATTTGAACAGTATATTTGTTAGCTTCATTGGTCTCAAAAAATCCTAGCACTAGTAGTTCCTGAGTCGAAAGTTGCATTCTCAAGAAAGATGTTCTACTATTGGCAGCAAAAATAGATTATTTTCCTTGTTTTACTATGTGTAAATAGAAGTAAAAGTATTTATAAATATATAATTCGGTTCGCGGACCCTCCAAAATGCTTCTCGGACTCCTGGGTTCGCAGAGCAAGGTTTGTTCAAAAGTGTGAGAACTTCCTCGATCCTCTCCTTACTTTTAGTTAGTAAAAGTACATTCACACGGTTACTGCATTCACTGTGCATTGCACTTATGTAATTACACGCATTTATCTTTTATATCTACGTTTCGCAAGAATCGGTGCCAATCCAGCGTAAAGCACGTAAGTGCAACAGACAAAAAAGGTCATATGAGTATCATATATAAATCTTGTAGGTCTATAGCGTCATTTACATAATGCAATCCATAACAAACTAGGTAATCTGCAAAATGTTAAGTCCATTGTTCGGCAGCATGTAGAAGAAATAATCACTGTTTAGTCTGTATAGCTAACTGAAGATTGAAGAAAGAGATGCCGCGGCAAAGAGTTTATGTGCTCGAGTTGCTCACAAAGATTTGTTTAGTGCTCTATGGCGCCTATTTGACCGGCGGTTCCGCAATTCATGAACTTTCTTTCTGTGACAATGCGAACCATTATCAGGTGGTTATATAAAAATCGATATTAAAAGTTTTATAATCACGTATAGCATATGCTTAATACGTCTTTTTACTACAGGGAAAGCACATTTAAGTTCATTAGAGGTATGCCAATTTGCCATCATATATTTGTTAACTGATGGATTAGAGGTACAACTTTTCTTACGATGATCACATTAAGTTTTTTATACTGTATAGTTTTTATACCTAAGGACATTTATTTTAACAGCCATGGCGATTATCCACTTGTAGCCCTTCAGGAAAGTGGGGGCCGTTGGGAGAGGGAAGAAAGCATTACTTCTCTAAACCTGAAACGTTCACTTTCTCATGATACATTCTTGATTCTTTGTCTCTCACCTCTCTTGTCTGACTTATTGTTAGTAACAAGCAATAATTTCTACTTCGTAAAATAGAGCAAAGATAACGAGGTATATGTGACAGCATTCGCAATAATAAACTGAAGGATAAGTTGCCTTTATTCCCTTTTATTAAACACAAAGCTTGGATAATAAGCAATTTCTTTTAAGTTTCTAAGGTAATTTAAAACATCAGTCACTTTGTTTCAGCTGCGGGTATCAAAATGAAAACACGCGTTTTATATTTAGAGTTAGACGTTAAACTTCTTGCTTGTCTTGTAATCAAAATGTGTTTGCTTGATCAAAATATGTTTTAAAAAGTTATAAAAGGTTGTATAGACTTTGTCCACCACCTTGGTTCAAAATGGCGGAAGTCCGAAGGCATGGCTGTAATCAGTCTTATATCGTCTCTTACAAATATTGAAATTTAGGTTCGGGAACCATTCAAACGTTTGCAAGGAGCAAAATTAAAACAGCTATTATTTTGTTACGCCAGCACGGACTAAAACGAAGGCGATATTTATAAACTTATCTTAAAACCATCTTCATATGTTGCTAATTTTTCTGAAAATTGTCCTCTCAATTCGATATATATAGACAGTCATAATAGCAACATATAGAGGCTACACAAATAGAAAGGGTGAACCTCATAGCCTTTCTCTCCCAATGTAAGGAAAAAATACTCTAAAATCCATCTCAGAATCCAAAAATCATACATTTCAAGCCAATGACATAATTAGATATTTCTTTGGGAGTGGGTCTAGACGAAGTCTAGCTAAATACTTCCATAATTTCGACTATAATTGTAAATATGCATAAAAACAGAAATTTCAGAAGGTTGTTAATCCAAGGTCCATCCTGGATACATCACTGTTGAAAATAGAAGAAGTAATTAATCAAGAGAGGCACAGAGTGAGGAAAAGAAAGAAGTGGAAAGACAATAACAAGAAGAGGAAGCATGTAACTCTAAATGATGTAGAGTACAACAATTTTTTTCTTCTCTTTTACGAAAACGTTCTTGACAACTTGGTTTCTAACACGCAAGGCGCTACATGTATACGTATGTAATTAGTATACTTGAGGCCATTATACATAAACTGATACTAAAAGTATATGTGGGTATTCATACTACTTTCTCGAACTTGCTTCCGAAGGTCTGTAATAAAATGAACCATTGCTTAACTGACGGCTACAAGGGTAAAAAATACTTGAACTGTACAAATATTCAAAGGGAGTGTGTATAACGTTTAGCATAGCTATGAAAAATTTATATCAACAGTTAATCTTTATCTATGAAAAATATATAATGCATCCTTCCTATTATATTGTCCTCTGAAAAACAGAATAGAAAATATATTTCTACAGCATTTTGCTCTTCATGTTTCAAGACAATTTTTGGCACAAACTTCGTATCACCGTCTTTTCTCGTTTGGAAAATTTAATTTAGAAAGTAAATAATTCCAAACTGCTTATCTCCTTTTCAGTCCCAAAGGTCATATCTTCATGCTGAATTCACTGACATCATACGCTTTCCATATGTTGCCTAAATGTGTAAGGACTTGGGCTTAGATTTCGAGAGGCAGAAAACACAACATTCGTCGCAACGACCATGCAGTATTTAACCATAAAGTTGACTGACAGTCTCACCCACTAAGGTAATTATTATATTACCAATTAACTTTACTCCTACTTCTAATCTTTGTTGCAAGGTTAAGTTTACAAAGTACTTAGCAGGGGCGACTTCATCGAAAATGAATAAAAAGATAGTTGCCCGGATGCGCCACTCTTTCCCGCGAAAAGATAAATAAAATGAAGGTAAAAAATAATAGCTTTTCAATACCTAACGTACATAAAGAAATCGGCCACACAAAAATACCAAGCGACAAATCGAGAGAAAGTCTCCCCGAACCTTGGGCAAACAGGATACAGCAGAAATTAGACAAAAGTAATTTATCTCGGACAATTCTGTTATTGCAGATTAATATGGAGCTAATGACTGTTTCCTATAGGCATGGTACCAAGACCGAGACTAGTCTTGGTCTCGTCTCCAATTCTAGACCAAGACCGAGACCGACACTAAGGTCCAGGAATCGAGACGAGACACTATGCATCGAGATTTACTCGAGACGAGATTAACACCGAAACTTATCGCTCGAGACCCGAGTCAAGACTAACTCTCGTCTCGATCGAGACTATAAGCTTTATTTTCATAAATGTTGATAATATTAATTTAATGTTTTTGTTGATGTTCCTTCATACTAGAAGAATTCTTGTGAAAATTAGTTTCATTCTGATAAATTTTATTTAACATGTTATATTTTAGTTCAAAAATATACTATAAACGATATAAGTAGTCAAGTTACCAATGATAAACTATTTTCTGTTGTCTTTCAATAATAATATAAAAATGTTGGAGATTGATTCGGACACGGATAAATATAGACATTTATTTTCTTCTGCGAATTTTCATCCCCATGCTTTCTCTCTGCTGATAATCTTTTTACCTCTATTCACACTCTCCCATTTATATAAGCTTCTGCTAGACTGATCCCGCAAAGCGTACGCCAAGAAGTCAAACTTTCTAAATTGTAATATAGAACTTTTCTCACTCCATTTATTTATATTTTTAAAAAATGGAAAGATTTTTGCATTACTAACCGGTATCTTAGAAAAGATGGAGACAATAATGCGGAAAATGAAAAGAGACCATTTGTCCAAATTTGTCAAATTTGCGTTATTAACTGTTTTGTATTGGCAATATTACTCCTAACGATTTGCCGCTAAAATTATAAAACTATCTTAGAATTTGACTGAGTTACGCAAATTTGATTGTAATTTACGGAAAAGACACGGGTACTGAGAAAAACGAGATTAAACTGTGATAAACCAAACTGCATCCTATTTACAAATCCTTCATATTTAAGGAATGAAAACTAAAGAACATAAGATAAAACGCAAAAAACTCTCATCATATTTTTTGGCTCTCCTGTAAAATGTTGTTTTCCGATAAATGGTCCCTTTTCATTTTCCGCAACATATATATATAAAATCTGTGAATAAAAGACAGTGACGATCACAGTAAGAGCTTCGGCTCTCCTCTCCCAACCCGTTTGTTCAGTATGGGAGCAGTAGACCAACTCTTCCCTTCGGGGAGAGGCCTCATCCACTAGTGGATTGAATATGGCTGTGATTTATTATATATATTTCTACGTATATGGAAACAAGTAACTTGGACACCAAAACTATCTTCATAGCTCTGGTAGTTCTAGATTTGAAAGTTGTCGACAGACGGACGTAGAGGGGATGTAAGATTGCACATAGTAATGCCTTAGGCACAGTTTACCTATTAAGCTGTTTTGCTAGGATTGTTGGAAACACATTTTAATCTGATAACACAGCTTATCTCAAATACCAATGTCCTTATTTTAGTTTATAAGATTCGCAATATACTATTTGAAATTACAGCCTACCGGGATCACACTTTACTCTTTTCTTTTTACTTTAATGTATGGACGTGCAGCTGTAATCCATGCCTATGAATTGCTTCTTTTTGTCAGTCAAGAAGACCAGTATTGTAAACTAATTGATTCGTGTGGCTGTGGAGTTCGTAAATGCTATTTTTAATTTATCTGTATTTGATTATTTCCTAAGTTCACAATAAGTAAAATTTTTGTCATGTACTGTACACTGTTAATTTTTTTGTTAACATTGGTAGAAATTCTCACGAAAGTTTCGCAGAATTTTTAGTATTTCATGTTGTTTCAACGTAATTGAGGAAAACTCAGACTTTTCGTATGATTATCTGGATATTTTTTGTTTTCAGTTCTGCACATGCTCAGAATGAGAAAACTGTTTCTTATCGTAGCTGTGGATGCAATGTTGATCAGAGTTTGCTGCCACCATTTTGTCAGTTCTTATTTTAGTAGAAATTGCAAATATTTTGAGTGAATGGGAATTCCGAACCCTAGTTGACAATTACATAAATGATTAAAATGTGGCGTAAGTCGTGGGATCAACTTAGTTCATATCTTCGGGATTCAGCTAATATAATTCTAACACTCTATACTGGTTTCTTTTAACTGGAAATTTAGAGCAGTCAGTAAAACGCTGTTTTTTTGACTAAAGAACCCCGTGTTCAAATCTTCTTTAGACTTCTTTTTTCTTTTCTTTTTTTTTAGCTCCCAACATTTCTGAAAACTGAATGATGGATGCCTTTTATTAACCAAATTACTGAAATTTCCCAAGTAATCCAGCCCAGATAGCCCAGCCTATTATTGTTGCCTAGCTTTTCTCAGGAATGTTTCGGAAAATCTTTAATGGTCTACGTTCATTTCATTTATTTATCTAAATCTATCTGCTACAAAATTTCGACTAAAATGTAAATTTTTCATTTTTAACGTAATAGTTATTCAGTCAATTTAAATATAATTTAGGAATAGCAAAACTTAAATGTTACATATACCAATTTCGGAATTTGTGGTATAACGTGGATCCGTTCCATAACAGAAATAGTGAAGCTTTAGGTTACTTTAAAATCGTAATGTTTTTCTCTCTATTTCAGACTATTATTTCTAATCTAAAACCCAAATTAACTATGTAACGAACTATGTTAATATAATCTTAATATTCTTGTTCTTGTACTGAAATCGGAAACCCTGCATACGCATTTCAAATAAGTCAAGGGACGGCAATTTTATAAAGTAAATCGTCTTTCGAGACTTTCAAGACGGGACCAAGACTAACGTGTTGAGACTCGAGACTGAGACGAGACTGCGGTTTACAATCGAGACCGATACCATGACCGGAATTTTCAGATCGAGACGAGACCAAGACTGTCCTAAAAATCGAGACGAGAACGAGACTGTTTCCAGCCTCGTCTCGTCTCGTCTCAATGCCATCTCTAGTTACCTCTAATTGAGATGATTGATGTGACTAAAACTTGCTCCCTTTTTATGCTTTGAGTTTGTAAAAAGAGATTTATTTAATTAATTTCAGGGAGTCACACACATACAGACCTTAAATCACACTTAGGGTGATAAAAGAAATAATGAATTGAGTCAATAGAATAAATAAGATGGGGACACACTGTAAAAATCGAAGACACAACATTCATCCAAAAAATAGAGGCAGTTGAGCTGCCTCCACTTTTTGGATTAACCTACATTCAGCCAGTTTTCGGTTGAACGTTTTACTTTCTGTAAAATTTCAAAATGCGTATCTATATATACATATATATGATTGTTCCAACGTATTTCAATCAAGGAGAGCATTGTTTAAAGTAGAAAAGAATAAAAGGTAATATTCCTTTAAAATTAATTTTTAAAAAAATAAGTTGAAGTGGTCGGGTATCGATCCAGGGTCTACAAGCACACTGGTCAGACGCTCTTGCCACTTAGCTAAGAAGGCAGTTGGTGTTTCTTGCTTTCCGAGTGATATCTATAGCTAGGGTTTTACTGCGGAGGAGGTTAATCATTAACTCATTTTGATTTTACTACGAGGAATGTCTCGTGAAAAAAGGAGAGATACGTTTGCTACAGTGTAAAGATTTATATCTAACTTAATTTTTCTTTCCACCAATGGAATCCTTGTCGTTCTCGGTCCACCAGTGAACTGTTTACTGTTCACAGTGTAAAGGCAATATAAACACTCAAAATGGCGTGGCGTTCAGTGATAAGTAACGTTACTCCTGTTACTGGATTATAAAATATCCAGCTAAGGCTTAAACTTCATCCAAAAAAAGTACGTAACCTCAAAATTGCCTGTTTAGCTTACACTTCGATTAGAAAATGACCGAGTTTTAAGCGTAAAATAAGTTGAACGTTCACGGACAAATCACTTTGGCAAGTTTCAAATCATTTTCAGTTAACGCTAAGCTATTACAAAGAAAATGTTTAACTTTAAACTGGAGTTGATTTCACCAATCTTTCCACTAAAAGGTTTACGCTATATCCACATTTACGAGTAAATATAACAAAACGCTAATTTGCGACTTTTATTACTCCATAAAGCGGAGTAACTTTCATCCATTTCGTGCTTCCACTTTTTACAGTGCAGAAGACACTTTCACAGACTTCGCCTGTGTATGTTAACGGCCTAATTTAAACCCTATCAGCAAGTGGGTTGCACTTCAAAGAAAACTCAGCCTCGCGCTTTGATGTGCTGGTCACTCTCATGCGACCCAATGAATGTATTCAGGCATATCATAGAGTCGTCTGTAACAAAACACATTAATGAAAGCAACTGTCTTCCCGCGAAGAACAAGGGAAGACATTTACCTTAGAAGTGGGGATCGTCGAAGAATGTCCTCTTGCTAAAACGTGACATCCGGGGATTATCATAGCCATACTCACACACATATACACTAGGGATGGCCAAAGAATCCGGATTTGATAAAATCACGGCTCTGAGAATCTTAATGTGACATCCGGATTCCGGATATGCAATCCGGGCAGGGGTGCCCATCCCCCAATGATTAGGACGCAGCTCCCCTAATTTCATATGCCCATCCTGCTTCAAATAGACAGTATACCCTTTCACTAACTTAACGAATTGTTTCCACTCCATTTACGTAAGAAATATGACCAAGCCTCTCCCATCTTACAGTTCTTAACTTCTTATTATATATATTTCAAATGGAATTACAATGAATATGAAACACATTTGATAGCATGCATATAATATCGATAATTTCGATATATTTTTATGAATACATATTGCAATTGGAAGTAGGAACTATTCATAGATTGGTTGATCATCAGACACAAGGAATCGCTTGCATAATAAAAAAATGTTCAGATAGTTTTGACCGTTGGAACGTTGCTGCAGATTACTAATTAATAACTTCTTTGTAGAATTTACATGAAGAAATTATAGTGGGCAGAAGGCAATTGTCTGTTGTGGAAGAAATTAATCTTTTTTCTTTGAATTTTATTTATGGCCTTTAGGTATCTAAGGCTCAGGTCGGGATAAGGGACGGGGAAGGATTCGGGAAGGTATCGGCCAGGACATATATTGAAGGTGTCATCTCGGATTTGCCTGGTCTGACTGAGGAAAAACCTCAGTCAGGATGGTCGGCCGCTAGGATCTAGCCCACGACTTCCCGAATGCTATAACAACGCTCTGTTTGGAGCTACGGAGGCTGTGTTTTAAACTTTGTTTTGACACTTATCCTGGTCTACGTAGTATCTGTAGTATGACGGCACTGCAGATTTTTTGAAATCTGCATTCCGCAAGACCACGTATTGAATTGAAAACTAGAAATATTCATATTGACCGACATGTTAGTGCTCTCAGGTCTCAATGCGTCGGATCGGACTGAGCCTCAACCGTGACCCGAGTTAATCTGCCCTGATCTGATCCATAACTGCAAATAAGGTTAGAATGTATTTGGGTTGATGCACAAATTCAAAGCGTTCCTTACCTGCAGCATTTTTATTTGATTTATCGTAAAGCGGAGGTACTTTGCACCAACGCGCTTTTTGCCTCTTCAACATTTGCAAGGGAGAAAGATTTCGTGTTTGCGACATTGATCAAACTTTGGTAAACTTCATTTGTATGGTCCATTGTACAGGAAATGTGTTTAGCAAGGCAACGCAGCGGTTGTCGACTCAAGCTTCCGCTTGATTCACTTATTCCCGCCCGCCAAACGACCCGTGGTTCTCGGGTAACTTTAGGACACACGTTCAGTTATAAAAATAAAACAATTAAATTTACATATTTAAACACCGGAGTATGCTAGACATATTGAAGAACCAAGTTCATTATTAGTATATTTAAAATTCGTGAAAAGAAATACAAAATCTATTCAGCAATAAACCGTGAGGGCGAAGTAAACCACAGGTAGACTGACGGGCAGGGACAGATAAGTCAAGCGCGAGTTCGGCCGACAAGCGCTGCGTTGCGTTCCTAAACGTATTCTCTGTAGTAACTTTTTGACTTCGGCCCGTCACGTGTTAGTTAAAATCCACAATCACAAACGTCCCTGAACTTGCTGGAATTCAAGGGTCAAGGGGAAAATAATGGTAACCCACACTGAGCATGAATTAAGATATTACGTTCAGAAAATTTATTCTGCCATGCTCGCATATGGGGCAGTTCCCATAAAGAAATGGCCACTAAGCGGCCATTTGTTATTTTTTAACTTGAGCTTTTTCCACAGTCAGTATATATATATGAGTGTTACGATTTTATTTCTGTACTCAACTCGTTAAATAATAATAATAATAAGGGTTACGACTGTTTTCACCCCGGACTCTTCATTTGATTCAGCCAGTACTAAATTACCAATATTTAAATTGTACATTTGGTCCGCATAGTTTCTCTATAATTCAAAATAACTGCAAAAATTCGGTGCAAAGTAATCCCTTCTTACATTACATTCTAGATACAAGGAAGATACATACAAATCAGTAATATAATCTCCTCCATTATCTAGGACTGTCTGTCAGCACTAGGTCAATTTTTCGTTTTCACGCTTGTAGGAAAAATATCTGCTGACTTTGTGTTAAAGAAACCGTCAACTCAAGTTAGAAGTGTTAGAAAGCATTTTCGTTATCAAAGAAGTTTTCTTGGATAGATAACAGAAAAAGTGGAAAGCTGAGAATGCAAGGTCGGTGGAATAAGGGGGACGTGGAAGAAACTCCCAACGAAGCTCCTGGACAGCTGGTTTTGTCATGTTACCGGAGTGCAGACCTGCATTATCATATTGCAGTAACTCTTAATGCCAGTGTTCGATTTGTAACGGGGGATGGTTGGGATTATTCCCCTCTCGGCAGAAAAATTGTCTCTGGTACTTTCTACAGATATATAGTATACCTCTAACCTGGGATGTGGACGATCCCAAAATACCGTATAATGCATATATTCTTACCCCTCTGTGGAAATTGCACAAATCGAACAGTGCTTAATGCTGTATTATCGGTCATTTACTTTTAGTTGAGGCCGCAAGGCGCTTGAGTTGTTGACAATAAACACCAGTAGTTATGGTTACATTTCTGGGAAACAATACCCACTACACGACGTCATCGTTTTCACACCAGACGCTTATCATTGTCTCTTGCAGGGGAAATTGCATTTTGTTAGGGCTCAACCACTGCTTTCTGTTTTCTCTCTGAATGCTTTTTTTGGACATTTCCAGCCACCAGTGACAGTCCTGGACGGAATAGTCAATGTTGTTCTTCAGCTAACCGATGACGGTCAAACAAGGAAGCACAAATGATTACCCGCTGATTTATTTTATTTACCCGCGGATGACCAGTCTAACGTTCGACCACCTTTACCTACCCAGGTGCCCAGAAATACCAACGACACTCTCTGGTAATCAATTTGATAGGAGGCTGAGCAAACATCAGAGCTACAGGCACAGCTGAAACCGGGTCACTTCAGGTGACCTAGCCTGACCCGGTCAGAAACTTGACCAGTCCTGGGAAATATAATTAACTGGGAAATTCGGCGTTGTATTTTTCGTGCTCTTGGGGTAACATCTCCGGCCATGGTCACCTCTGAAAGGAACACCGTTCAAACTTCAAACGCAAGGAAATGATTTAAAGCTCTACTTTCTCCTCTGGGTTACCGGGTCTAAATCGGGTCACCGATTCAGAAGCCCAGGGGCCCAGACCCGGTGAACCGGTTCAAAACTTGATCCTAATGAGTAATGACCCGATTAACCCGTTTCAGGTCTGGCTACAGTCATGGGAGTACTGAAGAAAATTGTACTGCTTGTCCTGGCTGGGATTTGGACCCGGGCCTGATCCGTAGTCAGACGCGCTACCGCTTGAGCCACATACACAGATAAATGTAGAAAACACACTTCTTGCACTGGGATGGCAATGATACTCTGTCTGCTGGTATTAAATTAAAAGGAAGTTACTGTTGTAGTTAGTTCCATTCAATACAACCTGTTATAGAAGATTACTATTAGTCACATTTCTAACCAGTGTTCGATTTGTTATAAATTACGAAGGGAGGATCCTAAAACTAGTGGTTGCTGGTAAGTTTGAACATACTAAATTTACATGTTTGGGAAGAAAACAGAAATACGAAGATTTTATCCTTGGTTGGGATGATATTCGGAATCACCAACCGGGGAAGAAATCGTCACGCACCAAGGAAAATCCCTGACGTTCCCTCGGCAAATTGAACACTGTTTCTAACCATGATAGTTCTTTCAATCACTACGCTCGAAAACTGATGTAAGTAATCAATGCATTTTGTTCAAATATATTAAGAGAGAGAGAAAAATACGAAGACAAAATAATTCCAATACTGATGTCAAATGTCAACATGTAGGACTTTACAGAAAATTCTAACTCCAAGGAGAACTGGATCCATATGAGATTTTATATCAATTACACTGGTTTGGCTAAGTGGTTCATTTGCTCCTCTGATGTCCACCGATTCTTTGAGTTTTCTTTCTGATTTTTCTCGTTATTCATCATACGTGAAACATTTAATTAATAGCAGAAAATTTGCTAGGATAAAATAAGTAGTAACTAGGTACTCAAAAGTTTACGAAGCGTCACGACCAAAACAAGACCTGCCTCTTGATCAAGGTAAAATAAAGAAACAAACATTCAATGGTCAGTATCAAATGACTTCGAACGCCCATCAAGTTTACCTGTGCCCAATGAACTGGTATCCCACTGCGAGCAACTCTGCGCACATTCATCAGATTTGGATTCTAAATCCGGATTTCAAACTACGTAATATGTAGATAGATTCGATTATTTTCGTTTCTTTTTTATGTGAGAAGTAAGAATGAGGTTCAAAATGTGGTTCACGAATAAGAACCCAAGGTAGTCCACGTGGCCCACTCTGCCACGAAATTTAGTACTGTTATATGTGTCAGTTTGATCGAGTAAGCGGCTTGAGACTATGCAACGGGTGCTTGCTATATGTGCACAAGGACTGTGAAGGATTCACTAGGAAAGTTAAAATTCCTATTTTTATGTGCACGTTTTTTTTCAACCCTGAAATGTAAATTATTCAGTATTTAAATATATTTTGCTTGTTCTTTGAAGTTTATTCGTTGCAGTCATTCGCTGTTGTATTGCACAATGTGTAACTTCACTACATGGACGGATGGACCACCTTTGGGATGGATGGACCACCTTTTGTAACAATACAAGGTTTCACAAATTGTTCTGTAATTGTAAAGTCAAATTACCAATTGTATTTTTTCTCCAACCAAATATCAATTTTTTAAATAAAATACAGTTGCTCAAAAGTCTAACTCTTACTACACCAAAGTCATAATGAAGAATCAAACCTTATGTGGACCACTTTTGGTTCACCTACCTTAAACACATATAAAAAACAAAACGAAATATATATCATTAAATTTTTAATCGATTATTTGAGTTTTCCACAAATAATGCGGTGAAGACGTAAAAAGAAATTCAAGGCAAAAGGTTTTTTTTTTATTTATTTATTTATTACATAATGATAATTCTTGTGAATCGAGAACAAATCCCATTAAATAACTTCTTCATTCATAATAACACCTTCATAGGTCAACATGAGGTTGAAGAGGTACAAGCACAGATAACTATGGTATGTTTGCTTTTTAGACGATACATTCTGATGGTGGTGAGGCTATCTTTCATACTTTCCCTTTTATTCTGCTTTTTACACTAGAGATGTCATTGATGAGTAGTTGCAAATTTTACAACTATATTGCAGTTAATCTATAACTTCTTAGGTGAATCTATTCTTGGAAATTCGAAGGTAATTTGTTTCGTTTGCATCATGTGAACCGCAAATACATATCCTTTTAAAAAGTTATTTTAAATCATCACCATCTTCCGTATTCATAACCTCAATTGTTCATCCACAATACTTAAAATAGAAGCTTGTACTGACTTTCAATGTGAATATTTCAGGTAGACTCGATACTATAGAGCCGATTTTGGTGTAACCAGTTGAAACGAATTATACGTATCAGACAGAATAGGTGTGTTAGTCGACTTGTGAATGATAGTTATTCATTACGTTTCGCATCGCAAACTAGCTTGTACATTAGAAGCACTTGAAGAAACCATTACTGGTGGCATTCACGGTTAATTCCTTAGTCCAGATTTACCAGAACAGCTTTTTCCTTTTATACTGAAATAATACATGAAAACTTTTCACACACCACATTAACAATTATATAACACAGTGAATGCTTTCGGATTTATAATGAGTTGTAACTAAGAGAATAAAGATTTCTTTGTTGTACCAAACTACGTCACCCATTGTTAGAAAACATACTTATATAGCACATTACTATATTACATACCAAAACAATGAAGCAGAAATTAGGTTAAACTTAATTCTGACTCAATGATAGCATACTCAGGGATTCCGCAAGGATTTTCACTTTGGGGGACGTAAAGTCAAAATTGGGAGAGTGTAAGTGGAGTTTTGCACGGTTTCTACCGATTTTTCACCTTAGAAAATTTAATTTGGGAGGTGCGCTCGAGAATTTGGGGGACCCCAACAGGGGTGTCTGGCAGAATCACTGCGCGTACTGAAGTGTTTACAGTAGCCTTACGAAGTAGACCGAGGCATTAAAGAATCTGTGGAAAATTTTGGGCGAAGCTCATTAGCAAAAATTTTAAATCAGTGGCGGATCCAGGATTTTCGTGAGGAAGGGGGAACAAATGGAAGCTTTTACTTAGGTAGACTGTTGAAATCAGGCCATAAAAACTCAATTATTTTCCCTTGAGGAGTGCACATGCCCCTCTCTGGATTCGTCACTGGTTTATATCTAATTATTCTCAACCGGAAGTAGAACTAATACAACCAGATGACATTACATTGTAATCAAATTTAGTGTTTAAAAACAAACATGGCGATGCAATCTGAATATTTCGATAGCAAACATAATTAGAATACATTTTCATGAAACGAGTTTTGTGCGTTCACTCGTCTGTCTGAATGTTATTTTGCTTGTCATCTATCGATTACGTACGCGTTTAAATTATGGTGTGAACTGTGAAGTTGTGTATGAAAGTGCATCTTACACTTTCTCGGTGATCATTCTTCCGTCTCTTGTCCGATGTTTAATTTTATTGGCCAAAAATCTGTTCAATAATGCCCATTATCACTGTACAAAATTTAGCCAAGATGGCATTGGCTAATTCAGAGGAGAATGCAAACTGATACCTCAAGGATATCCGTTAAGCACTAACCTGCGTTGGAGACTGTCTGACTGAGTGAGTAGGCATTGTGCAAACGTATCAGAACTGAAAGGTGTAGCCTCACCAGTTTGAAGTCTATATCATAAATCAAGGCTACTGAGCTCTCTACTATGGATGGCCAAATCCGGATTTTTCCAAATCCTTATGAAATCCGGATTTTTGAAATCCAGTTTTGGAAAAATCCGAAATCCGGATTTGGCCATCCCTAATATACACACTCATATACACATATACGGGGACTTGACAAATATAAAATATAAACTTTGGTAACTGTCGTGGAGACAGTAATATTTCGGAAATTCAAAGCTTGCTTTTAATTATTTACGTGCTGTGCCCTGTATAGAAACACACAGACTTTGCAATGCAACCGCTGTTGCAACCTCTCTGATGAAGTGAGAGTTAATTTCAAAGTGCACTGGCGGAAAGCGTAGAGCTTTTCCTTTCCCTTTGATGGGTCCAGATTTCAAATCCCTAACCTTATTATCATTTAGAAAACAGAGAGTCTTGGTTCTCTGAATTCTCCTGAAAACCAAGGAAAAATGATCGTTAGTAGATAATAATGGCTAATTTGATAGATCGAAAAAAGAGAGTTTCGACGAATTCTGTGTACTTTAGTAAACTTAAACGAAAATATAGAAATAATAGTCCCTGGTAGGAACTGAAGGTCTTACAAAGACGATCATTGCTGCTGCTGCTGATGAGATGAGCGCGGTAGGTCTGACGAGGATGAACAGTGGTCAGTTGGTGCGTGCTGTTAACTTATATAGGAAATGGTCACCCAAACCAAAGACAATGGCTGCTTACGCAAGTGGCTCAGAGTATTTTAAAAGACGAGTCCAGATTGGTGGAAAAGTTCCCCTCTGCAGTCAGCTCTAAATCCCAGATGCTCTTGTACACAGAATCGTCTAAGAATTTTCCTGTTTTTGCTGATAAAGCTAAAATAAATCCTCTATATGCTTACATAGGAAAATATAACAAAAGTGATTACATTTAAAATAAGAGATTAAACATACATGAGATACATTGTTAAAAGGTTACACACAATTATCTTACACTAATTAATTTCATTCATACTCTAAATATTGCCGATCTGGCCAGATCTTACCTATAACATACACAAAAATTATACATATATTTATATAACAATGCGATATAAAGGAATAAAAAAATACATAGTTAATTAAAGCATACAAAGTAACGGAAGTGTAACGAGCCTGTTACACCTTGCATCACTGAACAGTTTGAACAGAGATATAAAGAAAACTAAACGAATACAAGAAAAGAGAAATGGAGAACAGAAAATAGAGCAGGGTCAAGTAGACACATTTTTAAAAGATTGATACGTAGTGATTTAAGAGCGAGAGAAATAGTTGTTAAAAACGTATTCGCAAAGAAGAGAAATGTTTTGTTGAACATAATTGCTTTGTTACTTAGTTTCTTCTGCATAATAAGTAGGGAAACAAGTCAGATTCAATATTGATGCAGGTAGTAGATGTACAGGAATGAAACGTAACGAGCTTCATTTGAAACGATGTAATGAAAAAGTACTCGAGAAGTTAAACGTGCAAAACCCAATATTGGAAGAAATATTGAAAGATGCTAAAAGAATTTACTTAAGAAAAATAATATAATACAAGGTGAGCGCATCAGTAATGGACAGTGTACCAATAATGTACACTTGAAGAGAAATGTAAAATAAGATTTTCATAATGGCGGGAATCATTTCACCTACGTGGAAGAATTTAGTACACTATGCTACAATATTATTTGCTCGTCATTCATTGGTTTCATCTGGTATTTCTGACATGATGTTGAACGCACCTACTCTTCCAAGCATTCTGTTAAGCAAGTGATTAAGGTAAGAGCTTCTGTTTTTTATTCATGAAATTACGATAATAAATGCCTTTATTGTCCTGCACTACTATGAATTACGAAATGTCTTTGTTTCAAGCATATAAATGGACAAAACAACTATAACTTAGATTTGTTATGCAAAGCAGGCGGTGTCCATTACCGGTAGGGCAAAGTCAGATTTTGTAAAGTTTTGGACACTCACTATTCATTACTGAGTTGAAACGAAAATCCTTGATTGATTGAATAGTTATTAACGTTCTAAGCGAGCTGGTGAGCTTCTAAGGGCGAGACTTACAGTTTTTGTTTGGTAAAGTGAGCTCCGAACCACTCCGTTAATAGCCCTTAGCGGAAATAGAACTCATAACCACGGGCACAGAAAGCGAGCGTGCTAAACTCTCGGCTACTCCTAAGGTGAAATCATAATTGACGCAAAATATGACTTCGCCTCAACTTAGCGCTGGGTAGAAGCTTAGCGGTTGATTATAAAACTGGGGGTTAATCTTCATGAGCATAAGTTGATAAGGAAACTTTTTTTGGTCCCATGTTTTCCAATAATGGATGCGGAGATGCTCATTAATGAAATATGATTTGTTTTAGTATTGGACACTATTCATTACAACTTAGAATTCTAATTTTTATTGTCACAAGGAATCTATGGCTCAGGTCGGGATAAGGTAGGGGAAAGAAAGCGGGAAGGAGTCGAAAAGGTCTAAGTTGTAGGTGTCATCAGGACATCTGCCTGGTATGACTGTGAAAAATCCGCAGTAAGGTTGGTCGTCCGCTGGTTTCGAACCCAGGACCTTCGGAATGATCACTCAGTGAAATTCCATTAAGCAATAAGATAATAGAAGAACAGTATTTTACATATAAACTTGTTTAGTACTCACATTCGGAATATCAGCAATTAATATTTAAATTATTTTCTGATACACAGTATGTCAATTACTGTCAATTATGTCAGTTTCTTTCGTGTCCATCATGCGTACAGAAACAATGTTAGACAAAAACGTTATTTACTCTCAAGTAATGTATGTTAATGAAAGTCACTACAGGGTAAGTCAAAATGATGTACCCGATTTCATAAATTTATTTTGTGAAATATAATGAACATTTCTTAATGTGAGCTACGCGCAAGGAAA
>JAGDQP010002272.1:46215-107121 GCA_022664845.1 Lepisma saccharinum
AATAATAATAATAATAATAATAATAATAATAATAATAATAATAATAAAACACTAGGACCAAAAATATAATTATGAAATGGGAAAGTGCTGATGAGAGCAGAACGTTTTAATAACTTCAGATATAGAAACAAAATTTCTTCTTTTGTGCAAAAGGGAAAATCAATTTGTGGTAAGCATGCTGGACAATTACTAGTGTGCGGATTTGCCTATAATGGCTATTTCATCCTTCTTTGAAAACTCTAAGATAAGATAAAATGAATTTTATGGGCGGTAACAGCACTATTGAAAACTCTAGTTATATATGCTTTAAATTCGTATTAAACCATTGAGGGGCGAATACGAGTGACTATAATTTCTGAGTGTGTCGATTATATGGCTGGAAACACCCTGCTAAGTGCAAAACGGATGGGGAGAGTGAAGCCAAATATTGAATATCAGTAATGTGGTTGAGGTTTTAGCTAATGGGGACATAGCCACCAGTTTGGATTTAGGTCCAAAATTTTAAACTGGAAGGGGATTAAGTGGCTTACTATATAAAGTTAGCTCGATTCCAGAAATACAAATATGAAGTTGTTTTTTTTTTACCTAGGGACCCGGAAAGTTGGGATTTGGCGAAAGGTAATTCCAGGTGTGCGTCATTCTGTCATTTCAGGTGATTCAGCATGGCGTCCATGAACGGATCAATACCATTGAACCTGATGTGTTACGCAGGGTCCATGAGGATTAAAAAGAATTATTTGCTTTGTGTGTTCGCCAAACTGACAGCCACATTGAGCACATATAGGACACCAAATCCCAAATTTCAGGGTACTTGCTAATAAAAATAAACGTGAGTCGACCTAAATCCAGGAGGGTGGCTTTCAACATGGCTGCCATTGTGCCCATCTTCCATCAGATAGAGCCGTATCTGCATTACCGATATCCAATAGTTAGTATTATTCCCTCCACCCGTTTTCCAGACTTTTGCTTCACCTTGTATAGATCCCAATTTTAGATGTTAATGTTTTTGTATTTCTAGGTTTCCGTGGATATAAATACCTTTTATTTGTATAATACATCAAAGTGTTGGGTGAAAGTCAGGATTCTATAACTTGTTCATATTCACAAATCACCAATCATTCATATTTCAACACCAAATTCAAGGCGAGTGTGAAGGGAAGTTAAAGGGGGAGGGGATGGTCACTGTATGGAGTATGGACCCGTGTCCAGTACAAGAACCATTTTAAGGTAACATTAGGGTCACTGATACGAATATGGCGTAGGTTTTGTTGGATTGGCTCTAGTTTTTGAGATACAGTGTATTCGCAAATGAATACACATACATAATAGTATGAACATTTACTGTGATCACAGGCATGCCCTACTCAAAAACCAAGTCATGAGTGAGTTATACCAGCAGTTTCTATTTACACTGCATATATCCTGAAAATATTATTTCGATTGACAAAATAAAACGTTGAACATAATTCTTGTCGGAATGCTGCTTGTGTATTTTCCTTTTATGTGCGTCATGAGGGCACTCGCGTTGACAGCAACAGCAGTAGCCTTTCCCGTCTGCATTGATATCTTCTTCCTCCATTACCTTGAAATCTTGGTGAAACCTTTCGCCTTGCTCTGCATTAAAATAACCAAGATTATACGGAAAATTATGTAAGTGGATAAAGAGTTAACTCATATTAGCACCCTAAATTTTGAAGATAGCCAGCGAGCGTGTTTTGCACCTGTTATTCATAATCTTCTGCTTTGTGGTTTCCTCAGAAGTTCTAATAAACGTACCAAAACTGCACCAACTAATGAAATTTCAATATCGGTCATATTGTTTGGTAAATTTAGAATCGTTAATGATTGAGTTTACTTATTTTAGGGCCATAAAACATTCCATCCTCGAGTTTCTCCATAGATTAAACATTAACGAAACCAATTGTATGAAGTGAAAACAATATTAACTCAAATGCCAGCTCAAATATAAATGCTTCTTTCTCAGCGGCGATGGGCCTCGTTTGCGCAAAGTCATCAACTGGGGTATTCTGCATCAGAAACAGGAGTCAACTTTGATTTATTAATATCAATACTGGATTCAGCACTCCAGAGATAACCGAAATCCATTTGAAACATTCACGGCAACAAGATGATTATTATTATTATTATTATTATTAGGATAACAATCAGGATGGTCGACCGCTTGTATCGAACCCAGAATAGTCTGAATGTGAAGTCAACGCTCTACCAACTGATCTATGGGCGCTCGGTAAGATAAGATAAACTTAATTGTATGGGCGGTAACAGCACTATGGCTTACGCCCGTCCCGATACGGGGGATGTCCCTTATCTTTGTCATGTCAAGCTTAGCTGTTGATGAATTAAAGTAAACCATATAAAAGGTCTTCAGAAATGGCCTACTGGTGAAAATGGCCAGTATAACGATTAATACAAAATAAAGATGTATAGAGCTTTGGCATAACACGTTAAAAAGAGGAAGGCTGTAAATGGGCCTTCACATGATAAAACAATAACACAACATAAAACTTAACAGCTAAGAAGCATAATAATATCAAATATACGGAAATCAGAAAACCCTCTGCAAAAGAAGAAAAAAATCACCATTTAAGTTTAGGTTTATATCTGAGTTTCCCTTTCCTTCCTACGAGATTAAAATCCATATCCATCAGAGTGTCCTCGATCATGTCTGAGGTCAAAGATGAACTCGGTTCATCGATAGTATGTGCAGACTCTTCCTGAGCTAATTGAGCAACCAAAACGTTTGTCAGAGTCTTAAAGTTTGTAGCAAGAGGCGAAGTTCGAGCCAATTTTGAGACTTTATTGGGACTAAAAGTAGTCTTAACCCGTGGAATTCAAGAACTCTGCACAGGTGTCTTTCGTCCCTGAATCTATGTCGGCATATTGCGCGGAGTCTCTGAGCCACTAGGAGGCTTCGGAGGGTCTACAGGCACATCAGGCTATGTTGATACATTAACTGTCTGGGTACCAATCGAGACAGTTTTAACTGGTATTCTGGCTACAACATGTGAAGTTCGCCACTTTCTAGTTTTAATGCGTCTAACATTGACTACACCTTGGCTGGCAAGTTCATTCCTAATCTCCTCTTCACGGACATATTGCAAGACCCAACAAGATATTACGCCCCGACTAAAGTTCAGTTGACGGTGGGGTTCAACTTGAACTTGAAATGGACCTGGTGACTTCAATTTCAGAAGATTAGTTGTTTGTTTATCGGTAGACGTCTCTACTAATAAAGTGTCGTTGCGAAGCTTTTTAACATGTTTTAGCTCGCCTGCAACATTAGCAAGTTGCCTTTGAATAATGAAAGGGGATAATCCCTTCAAACCACCTGGATTTTATGTTTCATTCTTTACTATAATTACAAGATATCGCGTGATATTCGATACAATATTAGTCTGTTCCTCTATTTCTATTTTCTCTTCCTTGTTACCGGTTGATTCATTAGCTGTATGCGCCTTCTTGCTTACATCAGTGACTTTCTCTTCATTATGTCTCTTCTTTCTACGCTGTTCTTTCTGCGAAGGCGACTTACTATTATTAGTATCTGGTGGAGCCATGGTGAATGAAAGCAGTAAATGCCCACACTTCTCAGTCTTCGTTCTGAGAAGCCAACGAGGCTGCCGGGTCCTACCCTCATCACCCTTGTCAGAAAGCTGGAAAAAGAGGCGAAGTCAAATGGCTTGGCGTCGAAATCACTTGCACTCCCGACTGATGGATACTTGGGACACCCACTCCCCCAGAGTGTTGGCGAGACCAGAGGTCCGAAGAGCTCCCCAATGGCGCACTTCTCAGCCTCAAGGCCCTCAACGAGCTAGACCATCCAAAATCTGCTGTTAAGAGCTAGGCGCTATCCAATGGTTCCGCCCCCTTTACCATGGCCCCAGGGGCTAGCGTCAATGCAAGCACATTCTTGGTCATTGCGTGGAGTCGCAACACAAGAGGAGATGAAATAATGAATCATCTGTAGCAGCGTAGATGTTTAGCTGCTAGGGCTCATTGCAACCAGCAAATACCGGCTGGACGGTGGGGTCGCCCAATTCCGTACGCCGTTGTTGGCTGATTGCAACCAGCATAAGTTGGATGGACGATGGGGTCGCCAATTCCCTACGCCGTTGTTGGCTGATTGCAACCAGCATAAGTTGGATGGACGATGGGGTCGCCAATTCCCTACGCCGTATACGAGCAACGATGGTCTGCTACTCGGACAACGTTAGGGTCCGTAGACCTGCGATTAGGTCGCCAATCCCCTGCACCAGTACGAGCAGCGGGGTCCGTTGCACGGAATATGTGATGGTTTCATCTCGTTGCGGTCCGTAGACCTGCGATGAGGTCGCTAATGCCCTACGCAAGTGGGAAGTAAAATTCTCAACAGAAAGCACTTTGGCCCTGCTGTTGGACTTCCCATATGCAGCAACGATGTTGGCAACTGCCAGGGCTGATTGCAGCCAGTAAAACTGACTGGGCGATGGGGGCGCCACTTCCCGACGACGGGATGGGCGCTCAGTGAGAAACGTACTCGATTTGCATTCTTTTGCGATGAACAGCTTACCATAACAAATCCATTTACCGAGTCTCCGTAACTTAGTGATAGAGCGGTGGCGTAGCATTCGGGAGGTCCTGGGTTTGATCTCAGCGGTCGACCATCCTGATTGAGGTTTTTCCATAGTTTTTCCTGTCATACCAGGCAAATACCGGAATGGCACCTTCAATGTAGGCCCTGGCCGGCACCTTCCCGAATCCTCTCCCCTCCCCTATCCCGGCCTGAGCCTTTGAGATGACTAAAGTCCGTAAATGGCAGTTCGTAGTGAATAACCGGCTAAGTCGGGAAAAGTAAATTTTACAGGAGAGTAGTTTGAAAGTTCTGATAGTTACTGTGTTTCCTAATATACTTAAATCAACACACCCTGTAAGTTCCTCAGTTTTAGGAATTCTACGCAATGTAGAACTCACCAAAAGAAGCTTATACCTGTAAAATCTCAATTTTACAAAAAAGTCGACGTAGCCGGTTATTCACTACAACCAGTGAATAAAAATTCAATTCAACAAATCCATATGAAATGTTTCATAACGATATGTATATTAACGACCTTTAGGGTGGACTTCCTTCCTGGGATTGACTGAGGATGCATCACAGCCTTTGAAAACATCCAAATCTATTTGTATTTAATCATATCGTTGAAAAATTCTCTCAGTAGCTCTTAGTTTGTACTTAACTTTGCCAGTACAAATGCAGAATGGTCTTGTAGAAAATGTGATGAAAAGATTATTTGGGACCTACAATTTCACAAAATCGTTTATACGGCGTAGCTTCCCTGTCAATTGAAGCTGAAGAGGCAATCAACTTCGGTACACACGGTTCATTTCAATAGATGAAACGTATGTCACGGACATACGCAGCGGAACTGAAAAGGAAAGTTAATTTTTAAAATGAATCAAACAGAGCAGACACCATTAAATCACATTATGTTGTTTATAAAGTAAAGGGAATAAAAGCTCTATTGAAGATTATAAATCAGGAAATGATCATAGACCTAGTGTGAATCACAATCTTCACACGATTCATTTTTTTTAAAATTGTGTGTCACTAACCTTTCTTCCTTCCTATAGGTTCCGTTCTTTTGTGTTGCTCTTTTCAGTGTGAGTGTGTGTGTGTGTGTGTTTAGGACTACCCACAGTATATGCTACCTACCAACCTGTTGTGTTTGGAACTCTCAGATCTAAATCTGAACAGAGTCGGCAACCTCTATTCTATTCTGTCATAATACGAGACAGATCAGCGGAGAGGAGAAGAGATATATTGTGGGTTGTATGTAGGTAGTACTAGTTGCAAGATTTAGGTCGTGGAAAGGAAGTTTCTTGGAACTGGAATAAAAAAAATAAGGACAGGGTACCTCCCTTTCAAAAAGAGAGGGGGAAGTTTTTTAAATGATAAAGAATCATCCTTTTACAGTCTGATAAAGTCAGACAGTCTGATAGAGTTCAATGAAAGGGAAGAGTATACGAAAGAGTGGGAGGGAGAGATTTTATGTCGCCCTCTCCTTGTTTCTGGAGAACTAACTAGAATGGAAATTATGTCTTAGCGTTTACTTCTGACAAAGCAATAACCACATTCACATAATCCTGATTTCTACAATGAATGCTCATCATTTCCTGACTTGACTCAGCTGGGGAAGGAATGGCTGGAGGAGGGTCAGCTGGGTTGTCCAGAACTGCCAGACATAAGCATCGTTTAAAACTGTGAAACATCCTTCTTTTATAAAATTCGTAAGAGGACTATTTCAAGTTATCGCAGGGTGTATGGTATAAGTATAGCAGTGTAGCTCGTAGATTGTTTGGACGAGCTCATAAATGAAAGAGGATCTAACCAAGCACACAACTACAAAAATCATGGACCGAATAGTTGTTTTTGCCGTATTTTGCTTCTACCTGAGGCAAGCCAATCAAGAGTTTACATTTTGTCTTCGTGTGCCAAGGAGGTAACAGAAAAGATAACAAAAGTTAAAAGTACTAAGTACTTGTAAAAAATAGTTCTCTCAAATCTACCTCATACATCTTTGATAGTGTACGCATTCTTTGGGATGAGATTTTAAGAATGACGTTTAAGTTTTTAGAATATTTGAGAGCATGGTTAACTGCATATTTTACTTATTCATTCAATATGTTCATTCAACTATGTAGGTTACAATTTAGGATTATTATTTTTTAACAAGTCACTACGTAACTTTGATGGCAACGTCGTGAGTTATAGTTATGAGTGAAGTGCGCCCAAAACTATAAATACGTAAGGTTAATTAATGTTAGTGAAACGAACGGGTGGTTTTCTTCTTCTCTGGGACGTCTGAAAACTGATCAGCAAAGATGAAACTATTGTTAGTACACCGGTGAATCTCTAGTGCAGAGATAGATAGATTCCCGAGAAAATTCTTTTCCCATGCGGCTATAAGAAATGAATTGAAACAAATGAACGTTTGTGCAAGCACACAAGATAAAAGAACAGAAGTACATTTCCGAACAAGTAAATTTTACACCTCGTTCCCTTGGATATGCAGCAGTTTCTGGTGATATACATATGTCATCCACTACTTCCTTACTTTTTAGTTACATGGAAATGATGGAGTAACTTCCGAAACTTCGTAACTTCCCATACAATTAGAAGAAAATTGTAGTATACTTCTTGATCACCATCCTCATCATCACTCTATCTGGATTAATCTTTATATATCACTCTCCTGATAAACCTGTTCTAAAATTGCTGCATAGTTGCCTTCGGTAGTACATGCCCTCCTTTCAAAATATAAACTTACAATCGGAATTAGGAAATCTATAACATCAATCTCTGTCTTGAACCTTGATCAGCGATTTTGTTTTATATCTCGTGTGAGCATTCACATACATTTAGGTTCACTATATTTTCCATTCTCGAATCTCTATTCTTTAAACTTTCTATCGCTCAAACATTGTTAATTACATTTTCTAACAATTTAAAGTCCCTTATATAAATTGGAGCATTTAGAAACTTGCCCCCTATAGGACTGCTTAATTTACGTAATTTCTTGTGAACTGTAATTGACGTATCTTGATTTCTTCAATATCCAATATTTAGTGATCCCACCCCTCCTTTGAATGAATAAAACTTCTATTCCTTTCTCTTCGATCGTAGCTTCATCTTTCAGCAAAGTTCTATATAAACTTACTACAATAAACGAGTAAATGAGATTTCGAGAAAGTTAAAAAGTTTTTTGACTTGATATTGATTTATAGTGTTATTTAGAAAATGCACTGTCTCAATGATATATTGCATCCAGCAAGAATGTTCTTTACTACACGGTTTTTAAACTCTTTCCAATATCCTTATTGCAGCCCACAATCAGATTAGATTGGGGATGATAAGCCGTAGCCCTAATATAATTTTATATTATTGTCTTCCATAAATTTCTTTATTGAATTTAATACAAATTGCTATCGATTAGTAGGCCTAGCCGAGATTCGTATAGCGGAATTTATTCATAAATAAATTGAGACACGCCCCCTTGAACTAAACCCTTGTTGTCTTGGCATTTTTGTATACCGTAACTCCTTCCCATCGTTAATCAAAATGTCACCTCCCCCAAACTGTAGTCGTGCTTTAGGAAACGTATACCAGATAGCCACAAGGTCTTTTCTTATATTCCTTGTGGATTTGTCTTGTGGCATTGACATGGGAGAATTAGTTTTAACACAACGATGAAAACAACCATTTAATTTACATGTTGAGAGATTAGGAAGAAAATTGTGCTTTATTTTATGGGGCCGAACTCACTGTGAAGAAAACTTGAAAACACCATTCATAAAGGTCGGACAACTTGAGTAGTTTTGCTACCATTCCTGAAAATGCAGACAATTTATTGGTACCTTAATTACGCAGTACATTATTTGCTACATTATTTGCACAACTACTGCGCATGCTTATCACAGATTCAGCACAAATCATGATAATGGCGTTGGGTGTAGGCCCGAAAGCAAGTTTATGACTTATATAGGTCCTCGGGCAAGGTGAACCAATGGTTGTTTGCCGTTGCCTTCCATCCAATGAGGATGACGTCCTAAGGACATAACCTATATTTTAATGAGGGCTCCGAACAACTTAATTGTGTCCCCCACAATAATTTCTGAAATTGGAATATGAACCTTGATATTACTACAGTTGAAATAACCAAGTTCTTATGCTACATGTTAAGTAACTTTAAGCCTTTAATTTGAGGTTTGAAGTTTGAACTCGTATGGTATGTTTTGTTGACTGAAATAATAATAATAATAACCACTGACGTTACAGACCGAAAGGTCCTGAGCCTTCCCCAACGCCATCAGTCCGCAGTTGGCGGAACTGCATCCACCTGAGTGACGGCTGTGGGGTCAGCTCTGCGCGTCACCTTGACCACGAACGGGCGTATCAGGAGATTTTTAGATCAAGTGGTCGTTACGTCTTTATTCACGTGACTCTCCAGATGCCTCACGATGCTGGGTGGACAGCAAAAAGTGGGGTGCTCCCGCCCGGAACTGAGCCTTGGACCACGCGGACATGAGTCCAACGCTCTAACCATTAGACTGTGGAGCCCCCCTGTTGACTGAAATAGCTCCACTTAATTGTATTTGCGTGTGTGTGTGTGTGTGTGTGTGTGCGGTTTTTTTTTCGGCCAAGTTCATATAATTGAAAACCAGAGGCGAATAGGACGGTTAGACGTGTTGGCAGAAATTTTAAATATCTCGAAATTAAGTAGTAGTTAAAAGTAGCTAGATTTAGGCACAAAATCGCCGAGCTTGCATCATTGCTTCCCTTCTAAAAAGCAGAATGGAAATGTGTTAATATTAAGCGAATTAGTTAAAAATTTCGAGGTGAGTAATGAAAATTAAAAAAAGCTACTGGTAAATACTATTCCTTTGAAATTAATCCCTTCGGCAATCTTAGCTTTTGTTTATGTCTCTCCCAGTGCAATATTGTATTTTATTTGTTCAGAGCGCAATGGACTGATCACGCAATAACAAATGAAAAAGAAATTAAGTTAACAAATACTACACACACACACACACAGAGAGAAAACTCATTACGCAAACAAACAGAAAAAAAAAGAGAGAGATTCTGGGTCCAATGGCAACTAAGTGCATTTTCTCCTACGGCAAAAATAGCTCCTGAAGCAAGCAAGCAATCCAATGACTGGGAATTGATTTTGCTAGTTGTTTTTTAATGCGAAATAACATTCCTTGGCGACTGCACAAAAAAACAAACAAAAAAAACTAGGCCATGTTTTGTGCGTTTCTCAAAAAAGGAGGAAACAAAAGAAAGAAACCATAATCATAGTCTGGCATAGTAATTTAATTTACCAGGTGTATGCATAAGTTTTCGCCGGTTTTTGTGATAAAGAAAGCACGTAATTTTCAAGGGAAATTAATTTTGTTTTATTCAAAATATTCGGGTTCTACACATTTCGCCCATCTTTCAGGTAATTGACGCATACCATGCCAGAAAAACTGCTTGTCTTTTGCGGCAAACCATTCGTCGAACCATTTTCCAACGTCTTCGAAATTGCTGAAGTGCTGCTTTGCGAGCGCGTGTCCCATTGATGCGAAGAGGTGATAGTCAGATGGCGCCAGGTCTGGGGAGTACGGCGGGTGCGGAAGGATGTCCCATCAAGCGATTTCAAGGTGTCTTTCACTGTTTTTGCTGTGTGAGACGGCGCATTGTCGTGTAACACAATCACTTTGCCATGTCTTCGGACCCATTCCGGTCGTCTTTCGATCAATGTGTGATTTAAATTAATCATTTGTAGGCGATAGCGTTGTGCATTAACTGTTTCGCCGGGCTTCAAGAGTTCATAATACACAATATCGCTCTGGTCCCAAAAGACACAAAGCATGGTCTTCTTGCCGAAGCGATTTGGCGTTGGTGTTGAAGGACCGGCTTCGCCAGGTGAAAGCCACGATTTTTTCCGCTTCGGGTTTTCAAAAGAAATCCATTTTTCGTCACCCGTCACAATTCGATACAAAAAGGATTTTCTTTCATGGCGTTGAAGCAGCATTTCACAAGTGACTTTGCGATTTTCCATTTGACGTTCATTCAAATCGTGTGGGACCCATTTACCCAGTTTATTGATCTTCCCCATTGCTCGTAACCGTCTGCTGATTGTTTCTTGTGACACATTTAATGCTTTTGCCAATTGCTGTTGAGTTTGAGTTGGGTCATCCTCCAATAATACCTGCAATTGATCGTTTTCGCACTTTTGTGGTCTACCAGAGCGCGCACTGTCTTTCCCATTGAAATCACCACTTTTAAGTTGTCGATGGAGCGTGTTCACCATATGTTTCTACCAGCACACGATGACTTTCAACAGCCTTTTTCTTTTGATTAAATAACAAAAGCAATGTTCTTTTTCAGGCACAAACTTCGACATGATCACTGAACGATAAAACAAAGTGTTTGGCGGACTGAACTTGTGTGTGTTTGTAGTTTAATGTCAGACGAACAAAATGACGTATGTGTCAAATGAATACGCTGCGTACTTTTCGCTGGTGCCATCTCTTAGGTAAACCGGAAACTACTTATGCATACACCTGGTAAGGTTGTGATAAAATATGGTGTATTTAAGGTATGCTATATGTAAAGCAATCTTTTAGGAACTAAAATACATGAAATTGTACGGATTATCTTATATATATAGATACAAAGAAGAGAGTAAGTAATCACCTACTGAGTTTTTTCTATATCATCAATATGATTCGATCTGCTGCCGACCATACTAACTGATGTTTTCCAAGTTTTCCCTGTTTCACTAGCCAAATGTTGGGATGGTCTCTCAACTAATGTACTTGCCGTTATCTTCCCCATCCCTATTTGCGCTTACCCAAGAGGCGTCATTCCTCCGATATGAGATGACCATTGTTGCCTCTTCAACATGTAAATGAAGCTTTTAAAGAGTGAAGATAGTGACTAATCACATGACTTCTAAACTACCATAATAAACGTGCAACGTGGATATATTTTTTTTTTTTTTTTTTTTTTTTTTAAGGACTACAATTTCCGCATTTGTACATTGTTTCTATCATATTAAAGTTCGTTGACGTCAAGAACAGTAGGCCTTTAACACCATTGCTGACACTTATTGTCATGGTTTTGAGGATAGTTAGACACGCGTTCATAACAGTTCTCCAAAGTGAATAGAATGATTATATAAACACCATTTATTCATGTACACAAACTCAAACTATTTTTGCAGATATATCAAAAGAGGGTTTCTGGAATTGTGTTGTTCCTCCACTCAGCGATGCGATTTAAAAGCCAGATAATAAGGAAAGATGCAAGCAGGGTTGTGCTTCTTTGAAAGATCTGATATTTAAGACATGTCCTTCCTTCTTTATTGCCTTTGAAAAAAAACTCATTTTCTAGAAACACCAAGGAAAAAAGAAAAATGATAAAAATCGCGTAGCCTATGGCGTATAAATTATAATGTCAGGCAATTTTTCTACGTGACAAAACTATACGAAACTGACAGCGTGAGATGAACATAGAAATTATCTTCAAATTATAAACAATGAGCTTGAGCTTAAGATGAGCTTAAATTCCACGTTTGATTTGTTATAAGAGGTCAAAAATGGAGAGATGGGAAGAATTAGACAGTTTGGAATCTCGGATAGAGGTTGACGTTGTGGTTACTTGCTGTTTTGTTGCGAAAATAGGATTACTGTGTAATAATAACAGGCTGTTATGAATTGTTCTTGTGTTTATTATGATGCTTGTTATAAGAACTGTGTAAAATGGTATTCGAACTCCTGTTTATGACACAATTAAAAGTATGTTTGGAAGTACATTGCCAGGAATACTGTAATTTATCTCCGTTAACAAGTAAAAATCTCAAGATACTAGATCTATCATATTCCGGAGCGATGATGAATTGGACAGAGCAGGAAAGAGTTATTTGACTTGTTAAAGTATATTGAAATATAATAATGGTAAAGTATAATATAGACAAAATAAGCTTAACACATGTGCCTAAAATTCATTGGGATGATAGTGTTCGTAAAATAAGCTGAGAATTAAATGAACCGCGGACTCCGAAGTAACATTCTGTAGCTCCTTCCTGAAATATGTTCTGGAAACACTGCAAAAAAGAGTTCGCTGGGATTGGATTGATGATCGTGACGTCACAGACAAGTGGCGGGAAGTAGGTCGATACGTCTAGCCGAGAAGAGTCGTCTGCTGGCTCAGTGCCAATTATTTCCCGCCAAAACAACAGAAGGCGAGCGGGCGTTGTTACGAGGTGTGTGTGTTATAAGATGCGTGTTTTCTGTTGCTGAATGCTTTGCGGGAAACGCGAGTGAGAGAAAGAGAGAGACAGAAAGAAAAACAGCAATCGAAAGAAAGAAAGAATGTATGGCCTTGACTTGATGTACGTGTGTGTCGCCTGGGATCAGTCGTAAACCTTGTAAGACTTCCGAGACACAAAGAAGGAGCAAAATAGCGCCACTGCGGTTCCTGGGAAAAGCGTTTACGTAAGAAGCAAAGGCTCATATTTTGCCGCTTACAGATCAGAGCAAAAACAAGGCTAAATACTAAAATGTAAATAACCATTCTCCACAGCTCTGCTCTCCCGACCTTGTTCCTTCGTTAGAAAGATTAAGAGAACCTCTGTAATCAAAGGTGAAGGGACTGGCGGCGGACTTTAGAACTAACACTAGGTGAAAATTTATTTCTCTATTTGACACAAAAGGTCCTTAGTTTTATTTCTCGGTGGAGAAAAAATTATTACAACTCCTTCTGAATGAATATGTTGTATGCACAGTTTTCGCAGTTATAGTATACTAAACAAACAACTTATTTTAGCGCGTGTGTTTATGATTGACTGATAGTTCCTTCCCTGCTTATCGCGCATCCTTGCTACTGTATGGTAAAGGTAAACTAAGGTGAGATTTGGTAACATTTCCCAAAAATTAGAAATTTAGAACTAACACTGAACGTGAAATTCATAACTTGACAAGCATCGAGTGTGGCCCATGAATGGTAAACGAAATCAATAATCAGTCAATTATCAATCACTACAAATACATGTCTTTTCAAAGGATACGAACATACTGGCAGTGTGCATCTGTGGCTTTCTGTGCAACAGAGCGAGTGCACAAGCCAGTGTTCATACGGGAAGCTAGCGCGCAAGCAGTAAATTGTTTTTCTGATAAATTTCTGCGTACAATCCATGTTTAACGGTTAGGAGATGGCACCATTCAAGCCGGCCGGGTGGCTTGCCGTCTACAGCGATAGGCCAAAGGCTCGAAGGTTTGGGGTTCGAGTCCCGGCTGGGGAATGATTGTGGATTTTAACTAGGTGTAAAGAAAGAACCGAATCGTGACGGGCCGAAGCCCAAAGTTACTAACTAGGTTGACCCATATAAAGTTTTACCAAGGCACCATTCAAGAAACTTCGCTGTTTGAAACTATTTTGTTCCTGGAAAATAGTTATTAAATACCACTTCGTCAAAAGATACCGGTGTCAAATGGTAGGTCGTTGGTTTCGCATTCACGAGGTCCTGGGTTCGATACTAGAGGGAGACTGTCCTGACCCAGGTTTCAGCAGAGCTTTTCTTCAGACACCAGATAAATACCGGGATTATCTTCAACGTAACATTCGTTCCCGCACCCTTTCCGTATCCTATCCCGGCTTGAGCCATAGATGTCTAAAGTCCATAAATAAATTTGAATTCAGAATTAAAGAAAGGGGCGTTCAAGTATCAGCTAGGGCTACGTAAGCATAAGTTTTGGTTCTTTTTGCTGACAAAGATTCGTTTAAAACATATTGGAGTTGATTCGAAGGGGGAAAAAAAATCAAACAAGGAAATAACGATGAGAAATTTTAGATGCCTTACGTCAGCAGAAGGGGAGAGGGTCGGGTATCTGCTTATTTCTCTGGGGGAGATGGTCTAAAATTACTAAACATGTGCTTATATATTTGATGAACGTCCCCCAAAAGAAGTTATAGGCTAGTACATTCACCCAATCAAGTTAGACGTACGGGGAATTTCATAATTATACACACAACTTCAGGATAATCCCGATGTTTTGTTCGAATATTTAAGGATGTCCTTGCCTACCTGGTAGCCGTGTGGGTTGGGGCACTAAACAAGCGACTCGAAGGTCCTGGGTTCGAATCCTGGCTGGGGCATGGATGTGAATTTTTACTAGCATCGCATTCATATTTGTGACGAGCCGAAGTCAAAGTTACTAAAAATGGCCAAAATAAACTTTTTCTGAAGATATCCTTGGTTACTTTCAACTTTTTACTAACAGTAAGCACACTGCAACTTCTTCCCATAATTGGAAAATGGAAATATAATTATAATGGGTTAAATAAACGACAGAAATGTCGATTCTGAGATTTTCGGTTTTATGTGTTCTAGGCATAACATGTAGCGGGCAACGGAAACTTAACCTCAAAATAATGTCTAAAAATTAAAATATAAAAGAAAGTTTACATAATGTATTATTATTATTATTATTATTATTATTATTATTATTATTATTATTATTATTATTGTTATTATTATTATTATTATTATTATTATATATCGGTATTTCCCAGCTAAAACCTCACTTTCGGCTAATGAAGATTTTGGAGCTTCGCTGCTCTTAAATTTATCTGTGGTATCTCTCCTCCTCCCTTCTCTTCTCTGTTATATCTGTCCGTCCTCTCTCTATAAAATCTGTTTGAACTTCCGGAATTAAGATTTTATTCGAAAACTTCGCCGTCACAGAATTAAAGATTGCACTAGGAGAGACAGACATAAGAGAGACTCTCTTGTGCAAAGATTCTCGAATCCTTTCCCCTCCCCTATCCCGGTCTGAGCCTGAAGGCCAAGAATAAAATTCAAATTGAATTCAATTCGATATGCCACTGTTCAATAATTATACAGTAACATTACCACGAATACTGTTCGCTGCATTTCATCTTATGCTTCACCTTGTGCATATTTGGTGATATTTTCTATGCGTCTAGTGACTTCTGAAAGAACTTTTGAATCTTCTGTTAAATTATTAGGACCACACCTCTGCCTCCAACAAACATACACTGACCTGAGCCTGAGATGCCTAAAGGCCATAAATAAAAAGAATTAAAAAAGATCTCATTATTCTCCCTTACAACGTACAAGAGAGACTGTCTATTAAATTACTGTGATTCGAATCGGTACAACATTTCAACGTACCACCTTGTTTCCACACTTCATATTAAACATTTTGGTCTGTATAGAAAATAGTTTCGAGTCGTTAGAAATGCTATTTTGAATGGATTGATATTTTATTAAGAACTACTGACCCTATGACGTTATTATTAGCGATCCTGACTGAGCTCTTTCCAGAAATTGTCCACAGTCACATTAGGATATACAGTATAATGTCGGGATTATATCTTTAAACTAGGTTTTGGCCGACTGTCTTCCGACATTCCTCTTCTATTTATTTATTTTTGTCTACCGAAAATAAACAAAAAATAATATTCAAATCTCGGAACCTGAATAGGTTAGCTTGGTTATCCAATGAAGATATACACCTCCGAAAATATTGAATCTTTATCCCATTTGAAAAAAAATATGTTTGTGTTGAGGTGGCAGCACTGTGCATGTGACATAACTCTATTGTGCATGGAAGGCTGTCTGTCCCCCGTCTGTCGGTACATGTTCCACTGCACACTTTTTGTATTTTCCTTCAATGCTTTGCAATATTCCAGTGGTTTGATTAAAATGGGACATCCTGTATATAAAAATTAAATCCTGGCACTTGATAAAATATTGGATCGTTCTGGATCAAATTCAGTTTTTCTTTTGGGGTGGAGTTGACCGGGACCTAGAGACCTGCACGGGCCGGGCTAGACCCGAGGACCGTAACCAGGCGGGCCGGGCTTGGGCGGGCCAGCTCCGCTATTTCTTTGGGCCGGACCGGGCTTGGGCGGGCCGATACTGCTTTCTCTTCAGGTCGGACCGATTAATTGTACTTCTTTAAAGCAGTTCAATAATTATTGACTTTCGTTAAACGATAATTGGAATAAAATCAGACGTTCAAGTCTGTGTGCACGCCACGTGGAGTGAAAGGTATTACAAACAATGCAATATTTACAGTTGGTGTTGCTTAGCGGATCTACTTTCGCTATAGATGATTAGTTGTTCACCGGGGCGTTGATCCCAGTCGGCAGTCACACGAGTGACTGCCTGCCCTTCCCTCAATAAATAACAAAAGACAGTATGCGTATTGAAGCTTCCTCTGATGGTCCGTGTCAATACCAGAATATGGTCAATCCAACCACTGGAACCCAGGGGGTGAACAGTCAGAGTTGTCGTCTTGATATAAAAATGAAAGGAAATCGCACTTTTTGTTCTTCTCTCCTCTTCAGCGACCCGCAGGAAGTAATGGTGGTTGAAGTCAGGGTTTGCAGTCTGATACGGTGTTAAATACCATGCAAATGTAGGTCTTGCGAGTGGGATCAAATTTTTGATAATTTGTTTTGTAAATAAAAGTTATACTTTGACTAGCGACTTCTTTGCTGGATTTAAGAAACCTGCGACTACAAGTAATCCTACTGTTCAAAGCGAAAGGATTATTTTGATCCTTTGTTAGAAATAAATTGAAACGGCAATCCCGTAGAATGAACTTAAAATGACTAGCAAATCTAAGCGCATCACATTGTTCAAACACTCACATAGGCTTGTATGCATCATATTATTATTATACCAGATACAAATATATTAGGGCTCGAGCCGAAAAATTCGACCCGTGCAGCTCTCTACCGGGACCACGAAAAAAATTGATCCCGAAAAATCTCAAGGATAAGTTATAGAATATGGAACTTGTCCTCTTTACCCCCCTCAGAGAGATCAAAACTGCATGCTCCCCGGATGTAAAGATACCCTCCTCTCAGAGAGGCTTCTCTGAGAGAAAGTAATCGTATTAGATGTGAAACAAAATATTCAAGATATCAGGATTATAAAATGTTGACCCAAAATTTTGTTTTAAAAACTAATAAAATTTCCAAGAGTTTAGTTATTTATTGCTATTATAGTTTATCTTTAAAAATATGTTGAAACAAAGAAACTTTTTCTCCGGTCATCGTGATTTGAAGGAATGAATAAAATCTCTTTCCAGTAATTAAGTCTGTCTTTTGAACCAAGAAATTATTACGAAGATAAGCTTGCTGTTTCTCCGATGCCATTACATTTTGAGGGCTGGTACAAAGTAAATTCGAAGCAAAGTGCAAATGTCGTTTGCTTCAAAATTGCTATTGTATAACATCCAGTACAAATATCGCATTAGACCCTATTTCACAAAGAAAGCAAAGGACATTGTATTCTGAGGTTATGAACAAGTGTTTGGACGACTTCTCACTATTGGCTTCTCAAAGTTGCCGATGCCGACACATATGAAATCACAGACAGATTCAACAAGGGAAAGAAATAAGGCACCTTATTTTCAAATATATCCATCCATAATCTCTCTTTCCTTCCCGATCATTTCTTCAATCTTCATACCGTCTCCCAGCATTGTTCTTTTCCTCCTCCACCCTCCCGCCAAAGACTAGCTAATAGAGCGGGTCCTCTACTCTCTGCTGCCATTGTCCCAAAAATATTTTGCCGCGATCATAAACAAACACTAAAATCCCGAGTCCTAGATCTGCAAATTGTTGTCAAGCGAGATATTTCCTTTCCCATTCGAAGGGGCGGGCGGCATGTGTGTCACCATTATGTTTTTGTAAATATAATACATAACTGTTGCACAAAGATAACCAAGGAAGAAATGTCACTGCATTTTGTCAACTTCTCATGAAATCTCCGCCCTCCGCCTCCCGCTCAAAGAGCACTTTTATTATCTGAACACTTTGACAGTTTTAACAACATTGAGTGGTGAGGCGGGTCTACGCTGCATCTTGCCCAGATCCAATATTATGACTATCATTTTTATTTCTAGTTATTATTAATACAAATTATGAATCCTTAGAGAAATGTTATATGTTAGAATTATGAAAGAATACGCCAGTATGGGCAAAAAAAATATTCCAGGGCGTGCGCCGACTGGGTGATTCTAGCAGACAATTGGTTAAGTAAGTAATAATTTTGAGGTTAAGTAAGGAAGTACGACATATTATTAAGTAACATCATTGTTATTTTATATTATTTATAAATAATATAAAATATATGGTGGAGAGTCAATATACATTATTTATAACTTTCGTGAGCCCCTTTCCCCACGATTCTCCGAATAAAATTTTGTGGAAGAAACACTGTAGGTATGTTGCGTTGTATTTACTTGTAACAAACTAATAATGGTTTCCGGGAAAGTACCCGGGTACTTCCAGGAAATTTCTGCCTTCGTCCGCTAGAGTTAGACCTTTGATCTAGGAAAGCCTTCAGAGCTGTGAAAGTAATTGAAATCAGCAGTTCTTGTTGTTAGTTTTAGTTGTTGTACAGCGCCGTCACAGAAAGGTGTTGTTTTGGAACTCCCCGCCAAGCTACTTGAACTTCCCTATGTTTACAGTGTACATTCAACAAATGATCTGTATTTCTACAGCAAAACCCCTTCTATTCATAAGGTGTCATCGCTTTGACAAATTTGGCATCTGTGGCTGCCATCAGTTCGGAGATCTTCGACCTAGACGTCAACACTGACATACAAAACATCCATAAAGATCTTTGCTCGCTACTCTCAATAAATAAATAGGATTAAAATAAATAAAGCATTCTAATGTAACCGAGCGAACCGTATCCATTTATACTATAGGAATTCTGGCGATGTGGAACTTTGATTGAAAAGCGTCATCCATATATACTTTATACATGTCATCGTATGTACCAGATATAGGGTTACAAAACTCATGTCACGCACATTTGCACTAACAAAATAGTCACGAATATTTTTACAGTTGGAAAGTTGACTGGCGTGATATCTTCAGGCAGTCACAATCTCCGCGACTTGAATGTTGTAATCAATCTTCTTCACATTTTTGCCTTTCCATTGACCAGTAATTGATCTACATTTAGTCATGAGTATTCAGTGAGTTTTTTACCTTGAGGGAGCGCATGTCAAGTTATTAAGAATTTCTCTCCCAATAGTTAACTTTACATCGAACATTATTTCTGGCTCATCTTCCCCACGTCCAACATGTACTGAATATTTTTCTTTGCCTTTTTAATCTCTGTACTCAGCTCCAAATTGCATAATTATTCTGAATTTCGCAAATCTCTTTAAAATTCAATTTTCTCTTCTCAAAAACTAGATTTCACATGTATTCTGACTTCATACATTTCAATTACATGTTTTAAAATGGTAAATTAAAATATATGACAATTAGTGTTTCAGGATTATCAGATCATTTTTTACCAGCGGAGTACAGAAAAGTTAAAAACGGAGGACAATTATTGTGGAAAAATAAATATTCTTCCGCTCATAATCAAATCCATACCATACACCTAATCCTAAATAACAAAAAAAAAGTATCTTTCTCCTTAAGTTAAACTTAAACATTTATTTTCAAATATGACCAAAATATTATAACCATTATTGACTGGCAAGCTCTTTACCGTAATAAATTAGTATATATTAAAATAAGTCTGTTGGTACTCGAACCACTTCCAGTCTAAACCGTTTAGGAGACTTTGCACTCTCGGCTGACCTCGGCAGGTTCCCTGGGTGTTGACTTAGTGCGTGCCGTTGGGCCCTGGTGCAGTGTCCGGTTCAAAACATCCTTATAATTAAGTAAAGATTTCCAAAATAATATTTTAAAGAAGAACGAAAGTAGCCTAAATTGGCTAGAATTCCTCCTAGGTGGTCCTGCGGGCTCTAGGATTTTACATTATCTTGATGTTGGATTTTTTCTTCTTCTTCTTCTTCTTCTTCTTCCAGCGGAGGGCAACTAACCTAAGATTGGTAGACAACTGTGAAGATTCGGAAAGAGAAACTGACAAACAGAAGAACTTCTCACTTTCAAATTTCAGTTTTTAAAGGGCGAGTTACACAAAATTTTACATTTTTATTGTATATTGCTATCAAGTAATAAATCTTAATGAAAATGGAAAATGGTTACAAACTGATGAACCATTTGCTTGATAATTCGGTAACGAACATTCTTTTTAAAAATTAAGAGTTAGGATAACAGGAGTACGCATATGCTCAATTCGGAAACTTTTTAATCTGGTTACTACTTAACGGAAGATATTTCAAGATATTTAGAAAAGATGGAGGGCACAAGGTCAAGATGAAATAAGGAGGACATGTCGTCTGAAACAGTGGCGGCTCGTGGTCGAAACAGTAGGTGAAGTTCTACTAAGCCATTTATATGTAAACATGATTTCATATTACCTATAGGTAACCGTTATCCTGAATATCCAGACTTTACCGATTTATTCCTAATATCATTTACTCATATTACTCAATGTTGAGCATCCTCCTGGATTGTCCCTCCCCCAATACACCATGCAATTATTTCATATTGTTCTCCTTAATACTGATTTTCTACCTTCCAAAGCAATGCATCGTTTCAGTCAGTTTGCTACTTTCTCTTCAAAATGACCACATCTTCATATGGCTGTCCTAAGTACATTTATGATTAATTAAGAATCGAACTAATCTTTTTCTTGAGTTCTTTCCTTTTCTTAACTAATTTTTAAAACGGTGAAACTCCACGGGACTTCTGGTGTGTGGGGTCCCCGGTTCGTGCCGAAGAGAAATTAAACCAAAGGCCCTGTGCGTGGACGTTTTCTTCCATTTTCTTCATTCCACCGATTCTCGCATCATTATCCACTCGGCCTCAGCCAAAAAACAAAACAAAAAAACCTTCAGATGTAACTCTACAAATCAACTTGAGCATTCTTTTTAAAACCTTATCACAGCAGTAGACCTAAGTTTTTAAAACCCTGTTTCATGTTCTCACGACGTATATCACGCAATTATAGATTTTTCTTACTACCAAAGTATGACTCTCTTTTCTAGTAATGTAGCACTTATTCAGAGCTGCACATGAAGCGGAAAATTCCCAAAACTAGACTACATTTCGGTATCCTAGTTTCTCTTTGGTTCCACATCAAAACCTTTAATTTTTTAGCCTTTTCCACACCACCCTTAAGATTGAATTGGAATGTTTTCTTAAATTGCGGTATTCCAAGAACGCCTACTACAAAATTCATAGAAATGATTTGTCCATCAAGTGTTGGTTTCATAAGAAGAATGAAGGAAATAGTAGGCAGAAACTCAATCAGACACAAGGACGTTTCGTAAACTTCCCTTTTATATCATTTTACTACTGATTACTTCGGCTTGTCTCAATGAACTACAAGCAGTTATGTTTAAATTTCCACAAACACAACCCCGGGGGCCCGGACACGTTCCTGACGCTCCGTGCTGAACCCTTCTGCCTCAAGTCAGTCGACCAATGCAGCCGGCGTCAGGTTAATGAACTAACAGGTGCTCTTGTATATTAGGTACAAATCTACAAAATAAATCTATTTTTCTATTCACGGTAAACCAGCAGGTTCCATTTCATACCTTTTTGTACTAGCCTTTACTGCTAATTCCGTTACCTCATAATCTGCTTAAATATCTGTCCTAAACAATTACTGATATATGTGTCACTAGACCACATTAACTGTGAATGTAATCAGTTTAATCTGTATTATACTTCATGGTAATGGTTTAGGCAGTGTTCGATTTGTTGTAAATTACGGAAGGGGATTATAAAACTAGTATTTCCTTGTAACTTTCAACCTACTATGTGTTTGGGTAGAAATATAAAGATTTTATCCCTGGTTGGGATAATATTCGGAATCAACTACTGGGGATCAAATCCTCACGCACCAGGGGAAATCCCCGGAATCAACCCTGGCAAATCGAACACTGGGTTTGGGATCCCCGCTCGAGAAGATGTCATATCTGCCATATATCGTATTTCGAACGAGAGAGCTATTGGGGAGGGAGCATTTTGTTTTCTGAGATTCCCTGTAAATTACTACATTGATAAATTTATGATTTTATCTATCCTACTGGAGGGTTTTATCAGTATCTGCTTGAGCGAGTCTCTCTACCTAGTAGACTTATTTTGCTAATTTCATTTTATGCATTGAATAGGTATTAATATTAAAATTTTCTTCATATAAATAATAAATGCATGTATCTGCAATATAGACTTACACTATCATTGTGTAACCGACAGTACTTTTAAGCAGTCTCTAGAACCATTTAATGAAGATGCGACCAATTAATATAAAGCTTTATAAATATATACCGGTATATATATTTATGTCACTAATGTAAAGCTAATATAAATATTTATGTCACTTATCAAATTTGTATATACTCCGGATTATGACGAGGATATATTTTTCTTTCTCCATTTAAGTGGAAAATTGTGGCTTTAATATTTGATGGACAGATTAACTCCCACACTTGGCTTCGATTTTTTTTTAAAAATATTTTAAGGACTTTAGGCAGCTATGACTTAGGCCGTATGGATGAAGAAAGTGCGAGGAAACAGGAGCACCCCGAGAAAACCCACGCACACTGTTTGTCCACCACAAAGCCCACATGGCATGAGCAGGAATCGATCCGACGACCCCTAGCATAAAAGGTGAATAAGTATTGGCTTCGACATAGGATCAATCCGATATACGTGTATAATAATTACACCTCTTAAAAGTAAAGTTCCTCTTTTAGCGCAACCCTTACCCCCACCCCACCCCCACATATCTCCTGAATTCTCTGCATTCAGCACTGAGTGAGAAGACTTCAGCGACTGGATGTATATTTACGTTGAAACTTTTCTAGTTTTTTTCGCAAGATGCATTTGAATTTTTCTTTTTATCTTAAAAGCGCGATGACAGATCAACTTACTTGGTTTTAAAATCGTACATACTTTAGCTAAGATGCTACGCATCCGATTTACCATACATTTTCTAGTAATAGAATCTGGATTATACATCGTACAGGCAATGAAATTCCTGACGACCATGGTAATTCTCATGTAGTTTCCAGCCCTGTCGCAACTATTCAAAGTGCTGCCATCGTGGGATTTGGAGAAAACAATTCCAGTATCTCACTATGCACTGCGCAGACGCAGAGAATCTCATTTGGAAAGAGCAGGAAAGAACTTCATAGGCGCCACAGAGTAGGAAAGAAAGGAGTAGGTATCTGCCAGCGCTAAGCTCCAGGCCGCTTCTGATTGGTCAGAATGCCCTAACCGAGAAGTACACCTTCTGCTACAGATAGTGGACCTCACTTCCGCTCAAGGTCAGTAGAAAAGAAGATAGCCATTGCCAATCCTACATGCTTCCTTTCTTCCTTTTGCTGAGAAACCAAAGGAACCTACTTTATCTAGACTGATGACGCCTTCTAGAGTCAGAATTGTGAATTACTTGTGGGCAAAACTATAATAAAGCGAGTTGGTGTTGTTTTTCTTGGCATTTTATGATATTTATTTCAGTATTTTGAAACTTGTGTTTTCTTTAAGCTGCTGGCATTTTATGATATTTATTTCAGAATTTTGAAACTTGTGTTTTCTTTATTTAATGAATACAGAAATAAAATAATAGGTGAAGTACAGCTTCACCTACTTCACACGAATAGCCGCCGCTGATCTGAAATGAGGACTTCTGGTAACCTGGTTACGTTTGAATTGTATGGATAGGAGCTAAGTAATAAATTATTTTCTTCAGGTAAGTTCTAAGTATATATATATATATATATATATATATATATATATATATATATATATATATTACTAATGAATCTAAAGATTATGTATGTAGCTAAATACGGATAGTATCTAGCTAGTTATCATAGATAGATATATTTATATTAGATTTAAGTTTCTAATCATTCTTCTTTTACACAGAACCGTCCTGCAAATTCACTATTTGATATTTTAATCTTGTCATTTTAATATCAGATTTGTGAATTTACTTTTGTATAACTTTACTTCACTGAAAAATGATGTTGTAAAATCAACTATATTTAGAAAAAATCAACAATAAAATGTGGTTATTTTGGAACCAATACTTAGTATTTTTGCATTTACAAAAAGTATTGCTAAACGTTTGCTGTTAATGTAAGAATACTTATTGCCTCTTGCAGAACACTAACTAACAATACTTTATTGTTAATCAATCAATCGTCAGTATTGTTGAATTTGCAATAAATCATCCTAAAATATAGTAGCTTCAACTATTGGTATTGTTCTATGTACAATAGTGTGTGGTTGAGGGGTGTCAAATTGCAATACTGCATCATTGATTGAGCAAAGTTGTAGGTCCTTTCCCTATTAGCATTGAACATTTACAATAGGCTTGCAAGCAGTTGAACAAGTATGCAGGTTATAGTAATGTATCAATAACAAAAATCCCGCTGGGAGACTGGTGTGTTCCAGTCTACGATGTCATCCTCTCACCTAGTGCGCCTACACAAGAAATTTCAGCTCCTAAAGAAATAAAATGCTGTGCGCGACGCTAATATCTTACTCTTAATACAGACTCATATTAATAAATGGAATACTACAATTCAATATAAAATTCTTTACAAAATCATTTAAACAACTTTTTTGAACATACTTAAGAAAATAACAACAATAATGTTACGTCTAATATGGCAAAATATAATCCGATTGTTTGAAAGCAAAAACCTCCAATGTCTAGTGTTCACAAACATAAGTAATACTGCTGCTACAAACAGAATCTGCTGAGCACAATAACCACACAGGTATAAATATGAAATAAAAAATTAACATAACGTAAATACATTCAAATATTAATGTTCTATATTGATTAACATCATCATCAAGAACCCATTAGAAATGTCACGGTTGGTGCGTTTGCAGTAACTTTGCATACGTTTAAGTAAAAAAATGCATTTTGTCATGACAAGATACAATCAAGTTAGGTGCAAACTTGATGCAAACCCTATGCTATTAGAGTTGTTTGTTGTTGAGATAAACATTATATCCTTTGTCGATGTCGTAACGATACGTCTAGTAAACGTGCACGCATACGCAAGAAATTGGTGTTTGAATATGGTTCAATCAACAAGAACTTATTTTTAATTAATGTCTGAAAGTGAATATTGTTATTAATATGGTTACAAATATTGTAAATTTAACAATACTTAATCAACATCTTTTAACTATGCTGAAACGTTGCATATCGTAAATGTGACGATAAATTTTGTTACAAGAACGATCATTGGAAAAAATGATCAACAATAAAACATGTCACTAGTATTGTCATTAGTACTCCAGATTTTTGTTGTTGTTGTTTGAGTGTTCGATTTCAGAACGTAGAGCGAGCGAGCTTGCAATGTCTGTTCGATCTCATGCCACGGCATGATGAACCTCTGAATTATTGTGGAACTTTGTGCAAAAGTACACAAACCAATCGGACCTTGCATACCGAATAGCTCTTGTATTATGGTAATTCCTGGTTACTTTCAGGACACAGTAATTTAATTTGTTAAATGTACAAGATAATGAGATTTCTCCCACCTTCTTGTCGTTAGGATAGTACGGTTTGTAAAAGACTATCGTAGTTATAGGATATACTATTTTTCAGTGTGCTTTCCTTCCAAGTTTCCTTTTAGGTTTTTCCCTGATGACAGTAAGAGAGGGATCGGAAACAAAGAAGCTGCTTCTACAGAGACTGAATATTGAAGAAAGCGTTGAAGATAAAGATATGGTTAAAGGAAAGAGAAAGTTTAAAGAGGCTCACATAGTGTGAAACAAAATTATGTGAAAACAAAAAGGAAGGCGTACAAGTAAGATCGAGAGACAAAACTTAAGTTGTTCACAATAGCTAGAATTTTTTCGGTGCAGTGATCGGGAATCCAGCCTGAATATTACACTGAGTGTGAGTCCCAATCCCGTGTTGTAGCTGTTAAGCTACCACCGACACTACCAACCTCTGTGGAAACAGACACTGCAGTAACTAATTTTTGCATACATATTTTTAGCATATATAGGTCTGCAGGGTCTTTGTGTAAACGAATTTTACACCTAAGGCTACAGTACCTTTGAAGAACCGACCGCTACGACAACAATAATAACAACAAAAATGTAGAAATGTAAATTTCCTTTAAAAAGAATGTATTTAATAACAATAATGTTGCTTCAAGACATTAGCTGTGTTCTAACTTCTGTAAGTGCGTTGTTAGACAATTTAGACTCCTTGGTTTCTGAACTCGTCTTACGAATATCCAATCCGAGAATCATATGAATTTTATTTACGGAGGCTGTTTTTACCAATCCCGTACCAAATATGCAGAGTACTGCTAAGCACTCCATTATTGTCAAAAGAGAAATACTATAATATTAAAAGCTTTGACTGCTGCTGGCTTGGGCAGAAGAAAATAATCCGTTTAAATAAGATGAACGAGGAGAAAATCAAGGACAGAGGAAGGAGGGAAGTAAGTGTGTTCAATCTCAGTCACGACTGTCACGACCAAATGATACATTGTTCGATCCTTAAGGCGATCTGCTCCTTATTTTTTCAATCATTTCTTCAATTTTTATCTCCTATATTTTCCAGTGGACATAGAAATATACAGAAACTGAAATATATATAGTATTTTGTGATATCTCAATCAGTTAATGTAACTGATGTGAAAGAAAGATGTATGATTTCAGATTTATACGTAAATAAAAAAGTAACTGGCAGGAAATTTCCTCTCCGTGTTATTTGAACCAGATCTTATGAAGTACTCTTTAAAGATTAGAAGATTTATTTGAAAGAACCCTTGGAATTCAGGAAGTTGAAACAATTAAGACGCTACCGTATGAATTAGGAGCAATAGATTACCATTATTTTGCTAGTAACAGATGAAACATCTAAAATCGCTTTGTACTTGAATAGCAGTTCTTTCTAAAATTCATTCTGAATATGGTTATTAAGTTTAATTTTCCTTTAGTTCATCTCCTCCCCCCCCCCCAATGGGGGGGGGGGTTCCTGTCTGCCTGCAACGCAGGCTAGTGTCTCAATGGAAGCAGGTAAATACAAGGGAGAAATTTACTTCAAATTTGAAATCAGCTAGTTATCTCGGCTCGTCTAACCGTTGTCAAGTTAATGAAGGTTGCTGATAAGGCTACAGGACATACCACACTGGGACTTTCGTTTTATTTTATTCACACGGTAGGAAACGATTTCTTAAAACTGAAAGAAAAAGTTATCTCTGCACGGAAAAACAATTTTCTTAGAAATGAGATATCAATAGTCTTACTTAATTCTAAATTATAAGGAAGTTGTCTCTCGGTGCACAGATAACTTTTTCTCCTCGATTTTCAGATTGTCTTTTCTATAATATATGCAGTGCATCTTCACTTTTAATGCATATGAGATAATGTTACTTTACACTGCAGTATTTCTTTAGAGACATTTTTACCTCTTTTCCACACCTACTTCAATACATTGACAGTGAACTGTTTTAAATTTGGAGCCGATCATAAGTTATTTTTAAATCTTGATGATTGATCACGAAGGATCGCCCTAAATTTATAGTATAAACTTGTGTTTCATATATTTTCATCAATGAATTGAATTAGAACGGAGGGCTTGGATTGAATTAAATTGAATTGAAATGGTCTTTATTCAAACGTGGGAGGTTCAGTCTGTGGCTACTCTGCCACCTAAACCTTGTATGAATTATGTAAGGGCAGAGTGAACCAAATGCTATTAACTAAATATCGAATATATAATTATATTCAGCAGTTTTCTATCCACTGCTGGGTGAAGACTCTCCCCGATTTTCCCCCTCAGATCTCGGTTATCTGCTATCTGCAAAAGTGAATAGATAGGTTATTGAACGATTTCGAACAAGCCCAACAATATGAAACATTGATATGTAAAAATCGTATTATCTTCTATGGTTCGAAGAACTATATAAAGTAAAACACACAAATTCAGTTATTTTTGCAGAAAAGAGGAAGTACTATGAATAGTACCAAGACGGGATTCTCCCCCCCCCCCTCCCCCCAAGTCCCAAAAGTAGTGTAAAGGGGAGCGGCTTCCAGTAGCTCAAGGACTTAATCTGAATCTAACAAATTTGGGATCCACTGATTTAAGCTTAAGATACATATTTTTTTTTTAATGAATTCTGAATCGCAGCAGCTATGTTTTGATCAGGTCCTCAGTTCATGCATGACCTTGACCCATGATGATGTGTGTTAGGTACGTGTGTTCTTTCAAATAAATCGGCTATTTTTCACTTCCAGCGGCGACACTAGAAAAGGTCTGTGTTCCTTAACTGTTCTGAATTGGAGTCTCATGAGAAGAAATAGAGCACGATCTGTGATCGATGATTATCTGCAATGTTATCATACTTGCAGATATGTTGCGTTATGGTTTGCGTGCGTGTGCATGTAATTTCTTATTATCAACTGTTTGCCTTTTAACAGACTACTATAAAGCAAAGCCCAACAATAGAAGTTGATCCGTTGAAGGTTGATAGGGATTCCCGTTTCTTGTTCACGTCCCTTCCAACGAGGCACACAAAAGGTCGTAAATTCTGTTATCACTCGTTATTGTGTACAAAATTACAATGCGTTGGAAATAATTTGTTCTGTTCGCTTGTGCAAGTCCTTTATCCCCCTCTGACACGATCTGGAATTTTCTCTTTTCTTTCTTCTTAAAAGAAACACCATTATTTTCGCTCGTAGTTGGTGGCTGTATCTTGTTTGACCAGTGAGCAAGATATGTGCCATGTCACTATGAATACCGCCGTATTTATCAAAAACTAACAGAGAAAACCTGATGAATATATTTAAATGTATTAATTTGGTTTACGTAATGTACATAAATGGACATTTATGGAATAACTAACCTCTTCACAAGTCTTAAGTAATTCTCCTCTATTTTGTATACCTCTGGTGAGGCTGAGAGATTTTTTTTTAAGGATTACCAACGTAAGCAGCACGCATAACAACTGTATGTGATCACTGATCATAATTATGATCAGCATTCCTAGTAATTTAACATCGGAAATGATCAACCCTTAACCCTAGACCATGATGTTTTAGAACAATCATTCAATTGTTTGTTTATTGATCTTGATTTTTTAGACGTATTGACTCTGAGTTCTAACCTCGCCTCAAATTTGTGGGTTAGTGCTCCCCATCAAGTATAACCTTTGGAATAAGGAATAGCTCACACTTCTATTCTAGCTGTCGTCGAAACTTCATCTCTATAAGATCGAACAGAAGATGTTCATGAAATTCCAGATTGGTTCGTGTAATAATATATACGTTCTAATCGACTTGATTTATAAAACGAAGTCACTAAATTTGTGGATATATATTTAATGTACTGAAAATATTAATATCCAAATACGCTATTTTACCGTATAATAAATACCAGGTTGTACCTCTTAAAGTATGAAAGGTTATAATTCAAATGGTTCAGTAGAAGCGCGCTCGCCTTGTAATTGAGAATTACCAAAGCGAATCACAGACCGGGAACTTCTGAGACTTCTCTGCTTTTCTTGAATCACAGTAGGTAAATGCTGGAACAGTGTCCCAGCTGCTATACAATCTTCATTTCGTATCTTACAGTTCAATACGTGAAGATCTTTTGTCTCAGCTCTCAGAGTGTTTTAGTGACAATGAAAGTAAAATTTCAGTTTCCTAATTATGTTCAAATGGGAATAAATCTATAATATCTAGTGGGAAGTACTAATAAATAAATAAATAAAAAAAAAAACAGTGTCAATTTGTGAACAAGGCAGAAAAGAAAGAGAATTAGAACAAATCAGGGATTTATTGGGAATTAAGTTCAGTGAAGAAAATGCTATTCTAGTTTGTATTTATTTAGGTCTGTTTCCAAATATATTGCTTTTTTCTGTATCTACAGTCTATCCTATTAAAAATCTGAGAAAAAATGCTAAAAGAGAAAAATTGTAAATCTAAATGTTTTCGTTGCTAGTTGCATCCACTGGTATTGTCTGTTGAAGCTCGTGAAATCACATCTCCCGTCTCCTGCGTAGGAAGATGGAAAGACGAGAGGAGATGATTCAAGCGTTCAGGCACTTCCTGTTCACGCCTTGCTTTCATTCCGCGGTGCGACACATCCACCACTTCCCCTCCCAAGGAAAGAAAGCTCTCAACTCAACTCAACGGCTATCTCCCGCTGAAATCAACACAAAAGACAATAAAGGAGAATGGAACGGCAAGAATTTGCATTCTCATTGAAACCCACATGACAAGAGGAAGAAAGAAATATGAAACATAATCACATGTTCTATAGTAAAAATACCGAACGACTGTTTATATGGATTTCTAATTCCGTTCACAGTCTAAACATGATTGAATGCGTATGTAGACATTCATTCGAAACTTTAACTCACAAATAAATTTATGTTCTGTAGGATAGACTGGCAGCCTTAGCCCGTGAAATGTGAAAGGGATGACGACCTTCGGCAACCACTCTTCCAGGAGGTAAGGATGGGGAAGTAGCGGCCATCCTACTTCGAATAGATGTACAAATATATATCGAAAGCATCTAACTAACAAGTTCATAGCCACAGTAACAAACGTTCGCCATTGGATTCTATCCTGGGCAATATCAAGCCAGTTTTCATCACGAACGGTTGAAAGCATCTAACTGCAGAATTAATTAGTTAAGTGTTCAAAGAATATAAAAAAAATCAACCTATATTCGTTAATTGTACATCTGGTTGCATAACAAACAGGGTGGATAGGTGATACAATATTTCATTCAGGTGCTTTAAAAGTAATCAATTGAAGTCACACTTAAAAAAAAAAAAATAAGTGCATGAGATCTCTATGCACTAGCTATCTTCGATATGAATAAAATACAATTTTTTTTTATGTTCAAAAATTCCTTTAAAAAAGGAAGTATATATTAACCTTCAAAATACTTTGATATGCTCATCCAAACAATCACATTTGGATACCATTTTGACAAATTTATTTACGTTCTAGTATTTTCGTACAGGGAACTAAGATTATCAAGTGGATTTTAAAGGAAAGAATGGTTTTTGTTTGAATATCCTATGATAAACGAGCCCGCATATAGGCCTACATACTACAGACCATTTTTGCTAACACAAATTTTGGCATGCGCTTGAATACAAAAATGACTGCCGTTAATTAATAGATTGGTATAAAAATAAAATTACATTCGTTTTGAACTATTTTTATATAAGGGATATTATTATTATTATTATTGAAAGGAGTTGACCAGCCAAGCTGGATGATTTCACATGAACTGACCAACAGGTATCGTGTACGAAGTACCTGAAACTTAATATACCTACTGTATTATCCCACTTTTCGTTTGGGGGTACACACTCTACAGCCCTGTCCAAAGGCCATAAATTAAATTGAAATTCAAATGAGACAATTTTTATTCTTTTTTCTGGACATTGTAATGATCCTACAGATGAATGTTGACATTCTCACTTGATGACATTAATGCAGGAGAAACAAAATTATAACAACTGCGGTTTGTTTCTTGTTCTAAGTTCATATCAATCAGATAAAATATACGTCATCATATGCAGCTTCATCTCGAGCAAATTCAAGCTCATTTAGCTCAAATTCAATTCATATAATAAACAATATGCTTTATCCCACGTAATATTAATCTTCAGTTGAGTATCGTGTCAATACGTGACTCACATCTAGATCGTATCACAGCACATTGTATCAATCGATGAACCAGTTATTCAGATACACACACAAGAAATAAAGACATTTCATCTTTTTAAAGCAAATCAAAATAGATAACATGTCGTGCATCGGAACGTGATTGATGTAATTTATAAATTATGATAGCTTCCAAATTTAATCAAAGTTATCATATGTAACCTAATATATAATTGAGAAAAGTAAACCTTGTAATGATTATTACCTTTATTCTCAAAATCAAAGCAATAATTGCAAATAGGGTACTCCAATGTAGCTTAAATTCAGTATCAATTTCATAACAAGCAACTACGTAAAGATAAGGATAAAAGGATTTACGTAAAGATAAGGATTTGTGACTCTTTGAAGGCAGCGTTATTAAAAGATCGCGCGAACATTACAAATAGACTATTATTATTACTAAATGAAAAATGAAAAACTACGTTGATTAATATTCACAAATTATCTTCCACTGATTTAATTCTAGAAATATAGTTGGAATCACTTTAGCCAAAACAGAGAATTTTTACATTCCATTACGCAAAATATACAAGCAGGAATTCCAGTTGAATGCTGAAGTTCTTAACGCCTCAGCCCTCAGAACAGTTACATATATTTTGGAAAGTTATAAATTTGGTGTTAATCAAAATTATCTTGTTACAAATAACAATACATAAGGTAAAATGAAAAGGAAAGTTTCACATAAGAACTGATCCAAGTAAAGAAATGGCATATGCATAAAACTGAAAGCACTTTCTGCCCAACGTTGATCATCTACAAAACCGAAACACTTTCTGCTCAACAACTCAGAACGGTGCCCATTGCAGGTTAGGAGATGATACGGTCTTTGTTTGTAGAAGTGCTTATGTCCTATACAGAGAGGCTTTATTTTATTGTTAGCAACTGCTGTTCTTTTGTTTTGTTTGAACCACGTCCATTTTTAGAAATATTCTTAACCTTCATTTTTTATCCATTTGGTTAAACTGTGATTGTGTCCTTTTGTATTTGGCTAGGAGAATCTACGCCCTTCAAGACGTAATACACAAAATATTAGCTACCCACATTAACTGCAAGTACCAAGGTAGGGGCTGGAATATTGGCCGAAGTGTACACAAGTTAGTAGTAGAGTACCAAAAATGCATTGATTTCAAACCGGTTTGTAACCTTAACCATTAGAGCTGGCAGGCTTCATTTGGAATGAGGTATTCTAGAGGAGTTAGGGGAGATACCCTCGAACTTAGAAGGTTGTATATTTAGACGAGATATGTGATAAACAATGTATTAATTGATTGATTTTTTAAAAAAATATTTTTAATTTTCATCCGCCATTACACCGCCGTTGGCCTGCCCTTCACGAAGCGTTCGCGAAGCTCCGGTATGAAGCGTGTGCGAAACCGTAGAACGCGATAAGTTAAATGTATTATAGGATTTTATTAAGGACTTTATTTTATTTTTATAAGGAAGGTGTCATCATTTAATTTTGACGAAGAATGGTCGTACATTCAGCGTCAACACAGAGTGGAGTTGTCCACAGACTACCACGAAGAACATTATTTCTATAACTAATTTTACTTTTTTATTTTCATGCACAGAGGTGGCAAACTGCGCATGCGCAGACTTATTTTTTCCATCCTTTGTGATTGGAGCAACATTTCTTTGCTTCATAACTTTGTTTCTCGGGGGAACATGATAAAACCAGTTTCGTCCTTTCTTGGAACTTGAGTGTGCAAGTACTCATTTGACAGCAGGTGTTCATTTATTTGTGTTTGCTGCATTGTTAAGCTCAAGAACGTGTTATATCCCGTTTCTCTTTATCTCTGCCACTTGATTGACAGCGGCGCCAGTTAAATGGCATTTATTTATTGTTTTGCTTTTTTGATTCTCAGAACGTCTTACCACATACTTTGGCTTTTCTAAGAATTTGAACTAGAAGATTTTTCTACGCATTCCTTGATGATAGCAGGTGGTTACTGAACCAGTTGAATCCTGTTACTTAGAAAGTAGGTGATGACGTGTAAAGTTGATTTACTTTTAAATTTTGTGTGCATAGTTGTGCTGTAGCTATGATATTAGACACTAGTAAAACTATAATGCATTTTTACAAGGATCATAGTGCGGATGAAGGCGATGGACAGTTGACGGAGAATGGATGCTTCTATCCTCGTATTTTACGTACTGCATCTACTTCAAGTTTAGAGGTAGAATTTAATTCAGACGGTGATGAAGGATATTGTGCTTCTAGTGCTGAGGAAACTGATAGTGTTGTCCAGAACAATGAAGTTTCATCTACCACAATGTGTTTTAGTGAAAATGAAAATTCATGCAGATGTGTGAATTACAGGATTGATGATCAGTATATTTTAGAAGCTATCGAAAATTGGAAATATAAAAATAACTGTCCCTTATTGTGTGCTGAATGTTTCTATATTGTACGCCATCGGCAGAGGCATCGTTGTGATACACGATCTGTAGATGAAGAAAAATCTTAAAATAACGAATTAACAAACAGACTAAAAGTTGCGGAAACCGCAACTAAAGGTCAAACAGTGCTTATAATATCATCGTGTGAATGTCTGTGAGTGAATGTGTTTAAATGGAGAATATGGGGAGCAGAGAAGAATGAAGAAGAAATGAGAGTGCGGGTAAGGTGAACCACCAGGAAGCAGGACTTTCCAAAAAAGGAAGGAAGAAACCAAAATATTCTCTTCATTTCCCCCAATGGCTCAATAATGTGAACGAAGATGAAAAAGGAAGGCCAGCCCTGTGACTAGAGGAGGATGCAGCCTAGAGGGAAGGCACAACACCCACGAAATACATAACCTAACCTTTTTATTCTAATCTCGTTACAGGAGAAGCAGAAAAAGAAGAAGCCAAACTCAAGTATATGTAGTGTCGTCCAATTTTTGCCCTGTCTGTGTCTTTATGTGCTGTATGTGTTTTGTAAACAGGAAAATAAACCAGGTAGGGACCCCTTCCATATAAATGTTCCATCAGATTAGGAACATAGACCAGGAGAACATTCTTTATGCCTGGTCATAAGTCTATCCCGCAACACCAGCTGTCTCAACAGGTGGAACATAGATTCTTGGAATGCCGGAATTCCGGCTATCCAACAATCTCTAGGGGCCTGCCCCAGGCTGAGAAGTACAAATATATGTGCGACGCACATCCTTGAAAGCGCACAACTCAACGTGTGTAATGGATACAAACAGGCAGGGGTAGTAAGGCGGGCCTCCAAATAACAATAAAAATAAAAAATATGTTCTGCTTTACAAGGCTTGTCACAAGCAATTGCTAGCAATAAAATAATCAAGGCCTTATTCACATTGAATGCAGTTCCCAAAATTTCCTAAACAGTCAAACTAAACCCGTCCGTGGTTCTTTTCTTAAAAACACTCAGTTTGTGGTTAGGTTTTATTACAGGTCGGCCGAAAAGAAATTCAGTACAAACAAGATATAAGCGAAAACACCATTTTCCAGGCTACCACCACTATAGATAAATTTTCAGAAATTTATTTAAGATTCTGTTTAAGATGGTTCTTACTATTTGCTAGCAAAAAATTCGGAAAAATATTAGCCAATTGCAATGCTCAAGCTTCAGTGAAAGAAAGCCTTTCCGTTGGTTAATAATAATACAAGTACAGTAAAATGATCCACAGTGAGAAGGCAGACCAATCTCAGAGAAACAGCGAGGTGGTAGGTGTCTTGTGCGTCCTAATTTTCCAAAGAATTGTAAGTTCCACTGTGCATAAAATAACTGCGTTTAACTTATGTGATGAATATTAAAATATTTCTTAATAAAATTGTAATGTTTGATACACTGCAAAAAAGAAAATTAAAAAAATTGAAATTGAAGTTATAATATCGTGTTATACGAGATTTCTCAAGCGACTTCGCAGGGCGAGCGATCTCCGCGGAACGGGCAACCGCAGGGGGTAAAACCACGATTACATTAATCCTATTATTACGCCTTCATTAAACTATCAATCAAACATACGTTTCCTAATCTATAAACGACCCTAGGTTAGGAGGGAGGGGGTGAAACCCAACCCAACTCCTCTACAAATACATCATACCAAATACAGCTTCCTAGGTCTAATAGTTAAGGCTAGAAACCGGTTTGAAATCCATGAAATGTTGATGCTCTACTACTAAAGTTATTTTTATGATTCAATTAACAGAAGTCACTTTGCTTCACTTTCGTCCTGGAATGAAACATTGCCGAATTGTAGCGCACCTTCCTCTCACACCGCAGCACTCCTTCACAAGGACGTATTTAGGAGATCTGGACCCTCGATTTTTTTTAAAAAATAGGCAAAATTATATGGATTGTACCAAAAAATCTGAATCTCGGGCTTTTCAGACACCCTAAATACGTCCCTTCCCAGGTATTGTTGTCTCCTTGCAATCAGTAGTTGTAATTTACAACTGACCAGGAGACTTGCCTAATTTATTTGATCCACCTTGTAGGAGTAGAAGTAGGTGTAGAAGTAGTAGTAGTAGTAATTCCAGTATTTAGTAGTAACAGACGGTGGTCGTTGTAGAATATCCATTAGTCAGTAGCAAGTCTGTGCTCCAAAATATTAAACAAAGGGGTCGGAATAAATTCAAATATTTAACAAAGGGCTCGGAATAAATAGAAATACTTAACAAAGGGGTTGTGTGTGCCCCCTCCAGCACACCACTGGTTAGTAGTAGAAGTAAAGGTAGTAGTAATAGTAATAGTAGTAGTAATAGTAGTAGTAACAAGAGTAGCAGCAGAAGTACACATAATATAAATAGTAGTAGCAGTAGAAGTATACATAATAGAAATAGTAGTAATAACAGCATCAGGTGATGAAGTATAGTAAGATAAGAGAAATGTAATTGCATGAACGCTCACAGCACTATGTAGTAGTGGAAGTAACAATGGTGATGCTTGGTGGTGGAAGTACATTAAGAATTTTATTTTTATCTGTACTTACAGAGGCTTGATGTACAGGAAAAATCGGAAGTTGCCTCCATTTCATCTTTGGAATTTTATTTTTGTATATTTTGGATCTGTGGGTGGAGGAAGGACTACGTATTGTTCATGAACTTAGTTCCTTGAGATGATTGCATATGGGAAATGCAATGAGAATGAAACAAGGATATGCAGTTCAAGCATAAATCATATGATAAAGAGGAAAAAGACAGACAGAGAGCAGAACACGATTAATATGGATTTAAAATGAATCTAGTAATAAAGAATTCAACAACAGTTCCTTCCTCATTCCTCAGATCATGCCTCATGCAAATCACGATTGCAGGCAGTATTGTAAAGGTTGAGTGAACTTATTTCCTGTAACAATCAAGATTTTCATAGAGTTTCATGCAACTCTATGGCTACATAGTGTATGATTCGTTCCATGCGGCACGCTGTACTGCGAGTTCTTGCGCTTTTAAACAAAACATTCAACAGAACACGCAACATGAATTACAGAAAAGAAATACAAGTGCTCCGAATAAACACAAAAAAGAGTACATGCATAAAAAATCAATATTAAACCATATTTATCGGTTCCTTTAAGGTACCAGTGTTTGTTGCGTCTGTCTGTTTGCCATAAATTATATAAACTGAGACGATTCAGGTCAAATTTTGAAGAAGAAAAGTCGAATGCAATCCAAAAATCAGGTCTCTTAATTCCCATTATTTCTTTCTCCCTATCATGACCTGTAGTTTGGTTTTCTTCAGGCTCTTTGCTTTCTTCGATTTTAATTCTAACGAGATTTTTTTATATTATAGTACAGTTTCATCCTTAAGGTTTCTAGTATTTCTATGTATTCAAATCTCTTTATGCTATTTTGCTCCTCTTTCATTTCCCTTCTTTTCTTAATCGAAAGTTTAGTTTCTTCTGAGAGTTTGCACCTCAATTTTTTTTTGATACCTGCTATTTTCTTGCTTCTTACCTCAGGCTGTATTTTATTTCTTCTGCTATTGATATCTAAGTTTCTTCCTTGATATGCTAACTCTAGTAAGGCCCTGAATCTGTTGATTAGTTCTACTTCACCAGTCTAATGCCGGGATGGTACCTACTAGCTAGACCCTGGACAACTGCCCTCCAACATCATCTCATGTGTTTATGAATTGCGTTTACCTTTACCTTCACCATCGAATTGTGATGGTACTGACATTAAACTATGAACATCAAGAGAGCTACTTATAACGGTTCCTGCATCCTGCTTCGAGCGCCAGTAGCAGTTACAGGACTTCTCCTAACAGTCGTAGCTTCAAAACTACCACAAAAGGTTGATGACAGGACTTTTCCTTCAAGATGTCCAGAAACACAACTCGACAGCATCCTCTGGCGGCTAGAAGTTGTTTGGGGACTCCCCGGAAACAAGGAGTGCTTCCACGTTGACTTCTCCCAACGTGGAGATTTCCGCACTAAACGGGCAATCTCTCGGCAAGAGTAGATTGAACTCTCGAATAATCAAATAAATTTAGTTTAACCTCTCGTATTTCCCAAACGCGGGGGTCCATCGGAAAGCCAAGAAGCAGCCTCTTGCATTTACGAACAGTACTCTACTCTCTCCACTCAACGAGAGAATATAGCTCTCTCGCATTCATCAAGAGATCACAACTCTCGAATTCCAAGAGGCATCCCCTCGCATTTACCAAGAGAAGGTTATTCTCTCGCTATGGAGTAGGGGCATCTATTAAAATGAACCAACAATGTACTAGTTGGCGCTCGTGTATTTGTGCTTCGGTACGATCTAAAAAGCAGAACTTGCTCTGACAGGCTATGCTGAGAGGCACAATATACTATAGCAAACGTTGTACTTGAACACTTAATTATTCCTAATCTGTAAATAATAAATTAACAAAATGCCTTTGTTAGTGATGAAGTATCTATGTCCCTTTACTTGATATTATAATATTATTAATAATGATCAAAATAACGACAAACACAATTTTCTTAAGTTTGCAGTGTCGCACGCCGTCTTCAAGGCACGCCGGTGACTACTGCTGCTCCACCTCTGTAAGCGTGACCCGGTGGCTATTACAAGTGGCTCCCAAACGGGCTCCGAATCCAAACTGTTCCCCTCTCGGTTGGCCATCTTATATACATTTCACGCACACTGTTCCACACTTCACTGATCTACACCACGGTTCATACACACGTCTTCACTATTGTACACTATATACAAGCATTAGGTCTACGGTGTACCCGCCTCTGGTCTCCTGGTCCCTTGGATCCGGAATGTCGACCAGTTCTCTTGAACATCTCGACGATCCTGACATGTACGTTCATCGGGTCCCTTGGGTTCCAGTCCTCCATTTGTTGCGCTCTCACCATCTTATATTCGCCATCGATGCCTTAGCTAATCCTTCCTATCATCCTCATCCGATCCGCGTCGGTAGTTGTGGTAATCTCTCCCCTGCCTTCTCCTCCAGTGACCATTGCCATCACATTGCAATCTCCGTTGTTCTTGTTCCTCCTTTTCTTGTCCAGATGTTGCCGCTCCCTCCTTCGCGGCTGTGTTTTTTGGAAATTGATTCCGTGGGTTCTCTTCATGACCTTTCCGGGATCGGTGAGAGGTACGTCCCCATGTCTCATCGGGAATCCCCTGCAACTTCTGAATAACGTCCAGGACTTTCAGCAGCGTGAGATGGTTCATCATAGCAAACACTTTTCGAGCAGATCCAGGTAACAGAGATAAAATGCAATTGCATATCTGTTCTTCAGAACTCCAATTATCCAGTTCCCTCATTTGGTTATAGCGACTTGTCACGAACTTTTCCAGACTTCCGTCGTATTTCCCATTATAGCAAGTAGTCTTCAACTGGGCCATCAAGCATTCGTTATACTTTCCGAGTGGTAATATTGCAGGAAATGATGGGAGAATTCTTCATATTACTCAAACTTATCCGAATTTCACTGAAACCACGATTGTGCTTGTCCTCTCAATACAGAAGGTAGTATCTGGTTCCATTCGCTACGAGGAACTCCAACCAAAGATGCTTCTCTTTCGAATTGATTAATTAAAAACTTAGCTGACATATCTCCTCTTGACGCCGCATAAGTAATAAAAGAACGAAATTCTGTCAAATGAATATAGAGACCTCCATTTCCTTGAAACTTTCGTTGTTTGTCCTCCTTTAGCACATCATGCTGGGTTTAGGCATCCCCCTGAGGAGTAGGTCGGCCCTATGGGGTCCCTCTTCGGGCGTCATATATAACGGTTCCTGCATCCCTGCTTCGAGCGCCAGTAGTAGTTACAGGACTTCTCCTAACAGTCGTAGCCTCAAAACTACCACAGAAGGTGATGACAGGACTTTACCTTCAAGATGTCCAGTAACACGACTCGACAGCATCCTCTGGCGGCTAGAAGTTGCTTGGGGATTCCCCGGAAACAAGGAGTGCTTCCACGTTGACTTCTCCCAAGGACAAGAGATTTCCGCACAAAACGGGCAATCTCTCGGCAAGAGTAGATTGAACTCTCGAATAATCAAATAAATTTAGTTTAACCTCTCGTATTTCCCAAGATGCGGGGGTCCATCGGAAAGCCAAGGGGCAGCCTCTTGCATTTACCAAGAGTGCCCTACTCTCTACACTCAACAAGAGAATATAGCTCTCTCGCATTCACCACGAGAGCACTACTTTCGAATTCCAAAATGCGGAGTGTCCCTCGCAACACCAAGGGGCATCCTCTCGCATTTATCAAGAGAAGGTTATTTTCTCGCTATGGAGTAGGGACATCTATTAAAATGAACCAACAATGTACTAGTTGGCGCACGTGTAATTATTTGTGCTTCGGTACGATCTACAAAGCAGAACCTGCTCTGACAGGTTATACTATAGCAAACGTTGTACTTCAGCGCCATCTTCAGGGCACGCCGGTGACTACTGCCGCTCCACCTCCGTAAGCGTAACCCGGTGGCTGTTACATACTCGAAGAAGTTTTCATTCTTTAAGCTCAAAATATTTATTCAGTACCAAATATGTTCTCAAATGTACTTTAAATCTATTGAAGATAGCATCGTCAGTGGAAGTCTTGTGTGAGAAGGAACAAGTAAACTGTCTTCTTGCTTGTGGAAGTGTGTGATTCACTTATTAATAGAACATAGTAATAATAAAGTCCATCACATTTTGATCTACCGTGACTACCTGTTTCTCAAACCAATAAGAACGTGATTCGAATGCAATTATAATGTACACATCAACTGATCTTCAGAGAGGTACCTTATTCCTCTGAATATTTTACACTAAAAAATTAAAGCGAATGGGAAAAATTTCCCCATACCCACATCGAAATAAAAAAATAATTGGACTAATGATGAAATAGTAGGTTCTGTGTTTCTAATAGGTCAAAGGGACTTTTGTAACCACTTAAGAAATACGTTCATTGCTCTCAAAGGCACGCGATCTTACACACACAAACATAAAACGTGCACCTGCAAAGGAACATGTTGCGTGCTTGCGTAAAACAGTGGCAAACTTTTCGTGGGAGAAGTAGGGTGTCTTCTTCCAGAAGTATACTAAAAAAAAAAAAAAAAAAAAATCGTATAAAGAAGTTTAATAGCTTGTTGCCTGTAGTTTTTTTTTATCGGGGTATTGTTTTTCTGTACTCCTTTGTGTACTATTTTCTTGGTTGCCAGATTGTACTCAGGACAAGAATGCTTATGATTGACGAAACAGGAAGTGACATAATGACTCACATATGACTCCCTATCTTATGATGAGGTGGGAAGGGAGGTCTTGGAGACATCTGCCAATTGTACACCTGTGATCCTTGGAAAGAAAAGACATTGCGCATATTAAAACTGGATGTTTTTTGTGTGTGATATCTCGTAACTGTCTCGTAACATTTCATTTTTTTGTTTCTTTGTTATATTTCATCAAGTATTCGCGCGCTGGTGAATTTTCATGATTGGTTTTAATACGGTAAGAAATTTCACCGATGAAAACCACCATCACTTGCTTGTCAAAAAGGAAATGTCACATTTTAAGATTTATTTGCTTAATAAGAAGTATTGTACATGTAATTTGAATACAATGGGTAGCGAGGACTATCATAAATATGTATGAAAGTTTTGTGTTTGGCACCTTTTTTAAACTTGGTTTTTGTATGGTTTCAGTATGCGGAAAATTCAAATTGGTGAATATGGTATCATAAGGAAGTGCTGATTGTATATAATGTTAGGCTCTACTACCTCTCATACAATGTTATTCACTTCTTCTTTGTGCATAGTCGATTAGTGTATATGGAAAAGAAATGTTCCTCTTCCCTTCACGCGTTGTTGGTAATCACATCACTAAGTAAGCGAAGAATTCCATTAAAAATGTCAATTATAACAATTTTAAAATGATTTTTTTTTTTAATAAATAAAACTCAAATTCTCGATGTTTGTCCGCCTGTCAGCCTATCAGCGCGCGCTATTTTGAATTTGAAATTCCATTATAGACTTTAGACTTCTTTGGTTCATTCTGGGATAAGGTAGGGAAGAGGATCTGGGAAGGAAATCGTCCAAGGACGAGTTTGAAAATACCATCTCTGTATTAGCCTGGTGTAACTGAGGAAAATCCATGGCAAACTTTAGTCAGAGTGGCCCAGGAATTATCCCAGGATTTTCCGAATGCGAAGCAAACGCTCAACCAATTTAGCTACGAGCGCTCGGTCAGTGCCCGCTATACAAATACACAGCATTGGTCAAATCTACACCAAAGTTGGCGTGTCTATCTCATTTGATCGGGGGAAGACCGTAGGCTATGTCTGGTCCCAACATTCTGAACCGCGGAGGAAATTTTTTGTCTCTGGAGGACACTTAACTTGATTGGAACACATTTTATATCCTTATACAACCCACACGACACTTGCATATAAGATGATGATTGGTATTCTGCCAGAGAGGCAAGTCTGTGAACGGAAAGTTCTCTAGGCAAGGTGAATCGATGGTGGTTTGCACGACATTAACCATCGGATGAAGATGAAGTCCGCATATGGGTCTGACAGTTTAAAGTCAGCTTCGAACAACTTGTGTCCCCATTGAGTATCTAACCCGCGACGCATTAACTTCAACCATCGGTGACATGCAAGAGACACAATTTTCATTTCCCTCATTAGGGCCTGTTGACAGGTGCAACCGACAAATAAAGCTAAAATAAAGACTCTATTATTTATGCATATCCCCGTATATTGTGCTCGCCGAGCGACATCATATCTCAAGCTCACAACTAATCCTGAAATTTAGCACATAAATAACAACATATTTTATAGAAGAAGAAAATCAGCAAACAAATAATAAACTTGACTGAAATACGAAAAAAAAATGGCTTTATAATGTTTGTTAATAATAGACAAGACCCAAGAAGTAAGGATATTAATCTGTTAGATGTAGAATACTTATCATTCTTGCATACTACGTCACATTGTGATGAGTTTTTATGAACTTTTGCCTAAATTATCATGTGCATTGATTGCTGCTATACTGTGGGTTTAAAGGCGATAGTAAAAAACAAAAAAAATAAGGGAAGAATTCCTTAGATCAAAATCAAGTTCGTATCAACATGTGTCAAATTTCATTTACGAGCTACTGCTTCCAGTACAAAATCGACTTCTTACAATGGCAAATAAAGTGAATATTTATCTATAAATTATAAATGATAAAGTACGAGTATGTTTCTGCATGTTAATTTACAACAATAAGGTAGATCTGAGAAGCGAAAATAATATATCTTTGGCTTGACATTTGTGTAAAGTACAGTATTATATTTTTCCAAACAACAATACGTCTGTTTATTGGATATTTGGTATCCCTGGTGATGGATGATAAACATTGCATATGAAGCGCAAACTGCAGTGTTGTAGACTGCAGATAATATACGATATTGAACATAAAAAAGAACACATTAACTACAGTAAATCTATCGTTTCTCTACCCCAAGTGTTAAATACTAAAAAACGGTACTATATAAACGGTGAATCCTTGAAGATCTCGATACATGTGTATTGTCATGTAGATTTCTCCCTTTAATCAAAAACATAATATCTGATTTACCCTTGCCTTACCAGTTGACGCTACAGTTCGGTGTGAGCTTTGGTCTCCTCAGCAATTTCCCTCCACCTCTTTCTGTTTTGCTTCCTGTCTCCATCGTCTTATTTGAAGTTTTCAAAAGTCGTTCGTTACTTCGTTTATCCATCTAGTTTTTGGCAGGTCCCTTTTTCTGGTTCTATACATTGTCTCGTACATCTCCCCTCCTTGGCAGTTTGTTTTTACCCATTCTTTCGACATGTCCTTTCAATCAAAATCATTAGACTTTTATGTATCTTACTCTGTCTCGTCCCTCTAGTACAGCGTTTCTCAATCTTTTTCATCCCGCGACCCCCTTTTACCATGCCTTCTAGCTGACGACCCACAATTATTTTATTTTGTGTAATCTTTGCTTTTCATTTCAAAACATAACAGTTTATTTCCTGTTTTTATAATAAATATCCTATTTATATTATAGAAAACTATTCAACAAACATTATCTTTAGTAATTATTGAAAACGACAAGCAAAATAAAATACTTCCTTTGAAATTTATTAGTTTAAACCTACAAAACCCTAACTAACTAAACTAACTAACTCTATGGCTTATGGAAATCGTAAGTTCATCGCCGCAGTAAAAAACGTTCGCCATTTAATTCAATCCTGGGCAACATCAAGCCAAAGATCGTAGGCCAGCTCCCCTGCGGATTTTTGAAGACCTATATTTCTCAAAAGTATGGTTATTCAGTTCGTTAAATCAAGTGATCTGCAATCAGTGCATTGGTGGATGTGTGTGTGAGAGACATTTGAAGTTGAATACTACCGGAATCTACGATAGCAATGTATTTGGTTATAGATTTTATGTTCATTGCTTTAGCACATTGAACATTTATGTACTATTGCACTGAAGCACTTCACCTTACATTGTTTATTAACGATGTGTTACAGCGTTACAGTATTTTTACAATATTACGTCCATATATATATTTTTTAAAGCTACATATTTGATGTAAGGTACAGAGTTTACCGAAATATTTAACTTTGTTTTAAAGTACCTGGGGCAGTACCTCATGATAAGAGACTACTTTTAATGATGTGTTATTGTGACAGTCAACGATTTCACATACGACGTGTTCTCGTGTTGCGGAAATCTGTTTGCGCACTCCCTGTGCTGATGTTTGCATCGATGGTTCGTGACGTCACTTCCTCAGATGGATGAAGAAGCTTAAGAAGAAATGATGAAGTGATACTATTAAAAGTAAAAGATGTCGACTTAGTGGCACGTGAAGCACATTATCATGCATCATGCAGAAGGGACTTTACAAGACCAGACCGCCTCAATAAATCTGAAAAACAGAACGAAGATCAAACTGCTCACAATAATGCATTTGAACTCTTGTGTCAGTATGTAACGGACAGCATAATTAATGGCTTAAATGTTGAAAGGATGTCAATGCTGAAAGAACGCTATCTTCAATTCATGCTTGAGAACATGCCTCAATTCTACAATGCTTCTTACAAAACTGACAAACTGAAAGCAAACCTACAGAAACGATTTGGTAGCCAAATACAGTTTTGGCAATCAAATTACAAGTCTGACCTTGTTTACTCATCATATGTTCCCAAAGGTCAGACAGTGGAAACAGCATTTGAAGTGGCAGCTTCTGATTCAAAGAGACTAGAAGAAGCAGCTTTAACCCTCAGGAGAATAATTAAAAATGCCCACATGGAATCCCCAGCCATGTCATGACCTCCTACTTCAGATTTTCTTCTGAGTAACAAAGTTCAGCCTCCTAAACTTCTTCAAGAATTTATGACATGCTTGATAACAGGTAAAAAGATTGGAGACTCCAGTAACAGGAACAAACGGTTAATTTCTTCCTTTTCTCAAGATGTATGTCATGCTGTAACAAGGGGACAGTGGACCATGCCCAAACATCTTTTACTTGGCATGCCTCTCCGACACCTGACTGGAAGTACAGAACTAATTACCATCATCAATCGGTTTGGTCACTATACATCATACTCAGCATTGCTTGAACTAGAGACAGCAATGTGTAAGAAGGTCAGTGAGCATGTGAGTATAATTCCATCAACAGTATCGACAGAAAATAATGTTGTTACTCATTTGTTGTGGGATAACTTTGGTTTAAATGAGGAAACTTCATCAGGATCAGGGACCACATACACAGCACACGGAACTATTATCCAAGAAGTATCAACAGACAGAATGGTTACACAGAGCATCACCACAGGCAACTCCTCCAGTGTCAAAAGTAAGGAAAGATCAGTTACTTGTTTTCAACTTCATATCGAACCGTGTTTAGTGAAAGAAAAAGCAGAGCCACATCTAACAATACGTAGGACAGAAGCATCTGATGTCCAAGCTGTGTCAAAAGCAGAAGCAGCTGACCTAGCCTGGTTGTTCTGCAGAGCCGTAGTAAAGGATAATGATCAAACTGTTCCGGGATGGACTGGTTGGGTATCTCTTACAGGAGGATCACAGAAGGATACGGTTCAGTTGTCACACATAGCCTACATGCCTCCAATGATGAAACCCATTACAGAAAATGCTACAGTGCAGCACATACTAAAACTATCTCAGAAAGCTACAAAAGAGGTGAATCAGAATATACCATTGTGTGCTTTGACCTTGCAGTTGCAAAGAAAGCATATTCACTTGTGTGGCAACAACCACAAAAAATCAGTGATATCATAGTCAGGCTGGGCACGTTTCACACTTCATGAGCCTTCATGGGTGCTTTGGGAAAATATGTGAGGTGTAGTGGCTTTGAAGATATTCTAATAGAATCAGAAATTTGTGTCAGTGGTTCTATTGAAAAAAGTGATGTCAGGAAAGCACTACAACCGAGCCCTCCGTGTTCACAACATTATCCTTGAAGCCCTGGAAAGGCTGTTTCTGGCGACATATGACACTACAAATTCAATGGAAGAAGATGTAAATGTATTTTTACTGAAACTTACTAAGGACCCATCTAATGAAAATCTTTCTGAGGTTCTTGCAAATGACAGTTGTAGGAGAAAGTTTGTCAGATACTCAGAGTTCAAGAATAAGGTTCGCAGGGGAGAACTTGGGAAAACTGCACAAATGTGGATGCAGTATGTTGGCTATGTTTGGATCCTTCACCAGTTTCACAGAACAACAAAGGAAAACAATTTTGACCTCCATTTGTCTTCTCTGCAAGAGATATGTGCACTTTTCTTCAGTTATGACCACCAAAACTATGCAAGATATATCACTGTGTATCATCTAGACATGCTGAATTTGCAACCGTCTCATCCAGGAGCAGAAGATCATCTTAGGCAGAATGGCTTCAGTGTCAACCGATCTAGTATTCCTTCATCGAGAAATGCTGTGGGTATCACTATAAAACAAACATTCAATCGACATGCAAAATCACATAGTGGAATAATTGGTGTATGACACAATAGAGCAAGTTATCTTCAAGCAACTTTGGAAATGGCTGATATTGACAGTTCAGAAAACCACACATAAAGACGTCATACCAGCAGAAATTACCCACAGTGAAGAGGACACATGCAAAGTCATTCAAGCAATAAGTAACTTCCTTAATCCTTTTAAGTTGAGAACAAGGATATTTTATACTGCCTATCATCATGTGCTCCAGCAACCAAAGTAATCGAACAAGATCTTCTATCAGTACACATAAAGTGGGAAAAAATGCACACAGCACATTTATCAAGGAGAGAATCATCGACAAATCAAAGAGCGTTCGTGCACCATTGCACCTATTACAAAACAAAAGCTCAACACAGTTGCAAACCTTGCTAAAGTTGCCAAGGTACCTGGGCCAGCCAATAAAATAAAGGAAGTAAGAGCAGAACGAAATGTGTTTGGGCAGCTTGTTCTCCTTGCTTTCCAGCATGATATCAGCATGGAAAGAGTTCTAAAATATCCTCTGGGTCCAGTACCATGGGCTTTGGAAACCAGTTATGGTACTCCTGTCAAGACAGATAAATCACAACCTATTTTTTAATATAGTGTACACTAATGTGTCCGGTATACATTGGAGTTATTTTGTCTGCGACGAAGATTGTGTTACCAGCTGCCCGCAATGTACAAAAACATTTATTTCAAATTCCGGGTTTCTTCATCTTCTAGGAGTTGGGTATATTGGGCACAAACGTTACTTCGTTGGAATCTCTGTCCCATAAGCTTTCCAACGATATATGGGTCATGCCCCTGCGACAATTAGGGGGGTCACTAGGGCCAACAATGTGAGGGTCTACAATGAAATCCCTTGTTCGGAAAAGGTTCGTAAATTTCCATGATCCTATTTGGAAGAATGCTCGCCATTATTCATTCCACCAATATTGTGCTTGCTGACAAGCCAATTTTGTTTATCTAGACATTACTTTAACAAAAAAAAAAAAAAAAAAAAATGGTCTCCAAAAATCCACATAGGAGTGGGGGGAGTGTTTCAGTATCTGGCCCATGGCCTACCAGTTTTCATCACAAACACCTACTTCTCGAAGATCTCTTCTAATATTGTCCTCAAAACGATGTATCGGTTTTCCCAAAGATCTCCTCCCATCCGGCCTTCCAACCAGGATAGAATTTAATCTTCGTTTTTCCCACATCCGAGCTACATGAACTGCCCACCTTAGTCGTAGCGATTTCAATATTTTACAACATCTGGTGAATCGTACTCAGTGGAGTTCTTCATTATGCAGTCTCATCCACTCTCCAGTCATTTCATCCCGTTTCGGCCGGTATATCTTTCTCAAAACCTTATTTTCAACCACACGTAATTCATGTTCATCTGCTAGGGTCGTACTTCAACTTTCGCAACCGTAAATTATTACCGGCAGAATAACCGTTCTGTATATTTTTAATTTCAATTTCTTTTATATTAATCGCGATGTTAGAACTCTTTTGGACTAAATAGAAACATGCGTTACGCGATACTAAGCGACTTTCTATTTCTTCCGTGACCTCATTTTTGCTTGTTACGTACTTTCTCTATTTCCTCATCCCTAATTCTTGTGGTTTTATTTCCTTTATTCCCTGTGTTTCGGCTTGTTATCATGTATTTTGTTTATGACATTTGCTAAGTTTCTTGCTTTTTTACTTCCTGCTTCTTTCGCTGTTTTGTTACAGCACCGTTTACAGATTTTTCTTACTTATCGTCGTTTTTTCCCTACACCAACAAATTGATCAGATTCTGTCAGATAATGATGACCTCTTGTCTTCACTTCAGGCACTGTGTTGTCCTCTACGCCCATAAAATGCACGGCCACACTCTCTCTAAATTCTGTGATTGACATTCCCTTTCCTGCAACTGTATTATTTATGAACGCAAGCCAGGAATTTACAACACATGTTCCTAGGAGTAAATCCTCTGCAACCTTGTGATACCACCTTATTGTTTTCCTCACAGCTGTATTGTAAGAAGACAACTGATCTGCAATATCTATTCCCATTTTCGTTTTGTTGTAATCCATAACGCAACTGGTTTCAAAATTGGCTTCTTTTTTGTATCATTCTGTGCATCTACGTAGAAATCGACGGGATGTTTAGTTGATAGCATGAGTACCTCACGCTTATCTACCCACTTCGTTACCACCACACCGTCCTTGTTTTCAAGAGCAATCATTTCACCTCGTGGTAGTTTTTGAGAAATTTCATCAGGCAGTCAGTCATTTCCGATTTTCCCGCAAAGTCCCGACCAAATGCGTTTCTGTTGAGAGTAATGTATTCGCTAACTCCATTGAAGTGTAATAGTTGTCCACGTAGATCGTCCGTCCTGAATCTACGTCTTGCTCTAAAAGTTCAATCACAAAAGATGAAGTAAGAGATAAACAAGCTGAGATATTTGTTCCCTTCCCAGAATACACTTTCATCCCTCCCCTTCGAGTCACACTTCTTAAAAACTTTTATTCCATATTTGTGAGCTTTGTTTAGTAAATACTGTCAGAAAAGGAGCCTACCCCTGAAAGGCACCACGCTTTCATCAGTAACAACGTTTTCCTTTGCAGTTTTTAGGTTCTGGAATAGTTCGTTAAGCATTGTAACCAGCGGAGCAACTTTGGAAAGGCGGGAATCCTGCCCGGGGTTTTTGTAAATGAAGTGCCAGAAGCGAAGTAATAGTTGAAATCGATTTCTACCCATGACTTTGGGGGCAACACTGTTTTTGTAAAGTACTTTTCTTGACCAGTAATCACTGATTCTAGGATAGGATACTAGTCCCATATACATTAATATTCCCAAAAACTTTTTCATTTCTTCGTGGTTTGTTGGGGTCCAGTTTTTTATTTGGCCTACTGCTGCGCTGTAAGCGGTGACGTCACATTGTCTGTTCCGCATTACGGTTTGTTTCTTCCACCATTAGATCAATGAGCTCATTAGTCAGGAATTGTCCGTAGAAATCACTTGGAGTGGAATTTGGAGCCAACTGTAAATTGTATTGTGGGTTTTGTGAGAACTCAAATTGCTTGTGTAAGCCTTGATACACGAACCAATCACTAGTTACGGAACTGTCAACATCAGGCACATCACTGACATCACTTACCAACGACGTATGTTCAAAACTTTTATCTGACACAGTACTACGCAAAGTATCTGAATCACTGCCTGGTGTTGTGAAGTAAGTCCCCATCATTTTCTGAATTGTAAGAAAGATATAGATCACTAAGACTATTATTAATAATAATATCAAGTTCTGCGCATATTTCTTCGTCTTCCATTGCAGAAATACACAACTTACTGGCACTAAGAGCAAAATAAATTTATCCACACTTCTCATACACAGCTAGCTTGCACGTGTAGTAACAAACAAACGACAATCAAACAGCGTTGTCAGTTAAACTGTAATTTACCCCGTTGCCCGTAAACAAAAAAGACACACGTAGGGCCGATCGGACCCCCAACTTTCATGCGCGCGGATTCGATACCTTGCTTTAGATTATGTTACAGCATTAACATCATGTTTAAAAAAATGTGAACAAAACAAGAATAAAGTAAGTATGTTTGGCAGTCTACCGGAGAACAACAAAATTCACGACTGGCAGCTAACGTGTTAAATTAACATCGCCATCATATTCAGCCGTTTTCTATCCACTGCTGGATGAAGGCCTCCCCCTTTTCTTTCCACATATCTCGGTCTGCTGATATCCTCATCCATGTAGCTCCTGAAAAACGCATGCTTTCATCTACCCATCTTACATTTGGACGTCGTCTCGGTCGTTTCTTTTCTCTAGGAATCCACTGTAGTACATTTATCGTCCACCTTTCATCTGTTCGTCTAGCTATGTGACCGGCCCATCTCCATTTCATCTTCTTCGCAATCTTGATTACATCTTCTACCTTTGTTTGTGCGCGAATCAATTCATTTGTCTTCCTGTTCCTCCTGATTATTCCTAGCATGCATCTCCCCATTGCTCTTTGTGTGACTCTCAATATTTGAGTCGTTTGAGCATTCAATGTCCAAGTTTCGCAGCCGCACATCATCACGGGTAAGATACATTGATTATAAACTTTACGCTTCAGACACATTGGTAGTTTGCTTTTGAAAATAAAGCGTAGTCTTCCAAACGAACTCAACGCCATTTTACATATTCTGTTTATTTCATCAGTCAACTTAGCATTCGATGTTTTGAGCTCGCCTAGGTAAACATACTCATCAACTATGCCTATTGTCTCTCCGTTAATCTTTATTTCCCTTTTTGCAGCATATTGATTGTATATGACCTTTGTTTTACTTAAATTCATTTTAAGGCCTATTTTCGAACTCTCGTTACTCAGTTCTTCCATTCTGGTTTGTAGTTCTTCTGCACTTGAAGCAAACAGGACTATATAATCAGCGAACCGTAGGTGATGAAGATATTCGCCATTAATTTTAAATCCAACTTCATCCCAGTTTAAATTCTGGAACACTCTCTCCAGGACCGCACAAAACATTTTTGGGGAAATTGAATCTTCTTGCCTTACCCCTTTTCCAACTTTAAATTTTTCACTTTCTTGATGTAGTCTAACGACAGATGTGGCAGTCAAATAAATGTTTCGCAGTAGCTTGATGTACGCATTTTCGATACCTTGCTGTTCAAGTGATTTAAGTACTGCTGACAAGGAGACCGAATCGAAAGCTTTTTCGAAATCTATGAATCCCAAACATAGTGGAAGTTCATATTCATTATTTCCTGCCATAACTTGATTTAATGTTTGTATGTGGTCCATTGTGTTAATCCCATGAAGAAATCCGGCTTGTTCCCTTCCCTGGTTAAAATCTAAGTCTCATTCAATACAATCAAAATAACTTTGGTGAACATTTTGTATAGAACTGACAGTAAATTAATTGGTCTGTAGTTTTCCACGCGTTCTTTGTCCCCTTTCTTGTGCAATAAAGGAAAAAGAAACATGAACTTTTTGTATAGGGCAGGTTTATAATATGATGGAAGGATTCCTAGGTAAGGTGAACCAATGGTGGATTGTCATTACGTTCCATCGGATGGATCATATTAAAGTCCTAGAAAGGGACTCATCTTGTGTACTCACCGAAGATCGAAACCAGGACTTCTTAATTACAAGATGATGAACGAAACCAATCATGAAAACTATTGGAAGGTGAAAATAATAATTATGGTGACACTCAATTTCTTTCCAATTCAAATCAAATGATAATAATAATAATAATTCCCTTTATATATTGTATTTACATTATACATATAATTCAGATAATAGTAAGACGAATCATGAATGTTGCTTTACTGGCGACATTCGAGTGTACTGTTGTCTCAGGCAGTATGCAATCTTTGAAACGGAAATGCCTATGAAAGGCTGGCTCCTTCACTGTCTGGAATTCGAAGCAATGCACTTCGCCACCAGCTGTGCACATCTGAAAATAAGATTCTTGGAAGAGCTCATGTGTTTCACAGTCCAATTATCCTGTTACCTGTCTGAATAAAATGAATTCAGCCCTCTCTAATAGGTCATTCAGCCGACTTGGCAATCTTCTTAAGTTGCCGTCTATATCCCATTGGTACTTAATATGCATCGATTATAAGGACTTTCTAATCAGATCCAGATAACAGAAAATGTAGTTAGATTTTGTGCTAATTCAATCGGTAAATTTCTCATTATCCCCTTTACGAGGGAAGTGGTTGTGGTGTGTCTCCTTTCTATGGGTAAGAAGAAGAACACATTGCAACACTTCTTCCCAGAAAAAGTAAGGACGCCCCTATAGTTTTGTGGTTGAACAGTTAATTTATTGTAGTTGAGGAAGATGCCAGACGCCACCGTCTTATCAAAAAAGAGAGATATGCTTATCTGGTTCTCCCTGTGCACCTGTTCCCCCTTCCCACGACTATTTACTTTTTAAAAATTAGTTTCAAGATGCATGCGATAATAGTATTGGGTAAGTATTACATCTGAATAGATTATATAAAATCACAACACCTGTCTCTCCCCTACATTACTCTTCAAAAGTATCCACCCATTTCCTTTTGGCCTCTCTCTCTCTCTCTCTCTCTCTCTCTTGCCTTCGCTTAATGTTTGGAGTGTTTGTGTGTGGGGGGAAGGGGGTGTTTGGGATGTAGCATTATGCAATTCAGCACCTGTAGTCTCTTTCCACATGCTGAAAATGTGATGAAATCATACTCGTGTTTGGGTGTGATTTGTTAGTTTCTGGTTTCATGAAACGATTTGTTAATAAATAAATAAATAAAATAAACCTTCACCAAGAAAATATAATAATACTCCACATGCACTGAACTTTACATACTTCTCGATATATTTTGCTTTCAAGACCATCTAGTAGCAGACCATGATATTTTTGGCATGTTGGGACGGGCGTAAGCCATAGGGCTGTTACCGCTCATACAATTAATTTTATCTTATCCTGGCATTTCTATCGTTATTTCAGTTAATGTAATTGTAAAAGTTATTGAAATTAAATCCTAAAAAAGTATTATGTTCAGCAAGTTTTACCTTCGAGATGACACTAAACTCCTTGCCGATCTGATCTCAGTGCTGTATGAACATCTTTAATAATTTTTGTAGAAAGATTCAAACAAGGTTCTTAGAACTGAAGTTTGGCCGTGCAATAACGAACTGAATGAGTTTGGTGTACGATACTAGGTAATTGCGAAGAAAAGGACAAGTAGCAAAGATTATTCTTTTGTTCTAAAATGTGTTAAGTTGGTGATTTAAGCAATAGTATAACAATATTAATTTTCAATGTTTAAATAGACCTAGTACAACTTCAAAGAAAGCCCTTATTATGTGCATCTACACTCTACAGTGAAATCATTGAGCCATGTTACACTAGTGAATAAAATTAGTATAATGAACACATGTCTCGTTGATTTTTTCTGAAATGTGCGAAAATCCTTTACATCACGCATATGTATAGTTGCTTTCCTTTTCCCGGGGTATAGCAAGGTAGCTTCGAACTGGGGAGGTCCACAGTTCGATACCAGCGACCGAATATCCTGACGGAGGCTCTTCCTTGGTTTTCCTCACTTACACCAGGCAATGCCGGGATGGTGTCTTCAATTTAAGTCCTGCCCTACTCCCTTCCCCATCCCCGTCTGAACCACAGATGCTTAAAGGTCATAAGTAAATTCAATTCAATTCAATTGTCCGAGAGATGATGTTTAGGATTCAAATCAGGACTCTGCGCAGGTCAATCCATTACGCACACAGCACGTAAGCTTATGACAACCTTGATTTGCAGTTGATTTTCGCTTGCGTAGTTAAGATTGATGTAACAAGCTTGATTCAACTTTGAAATTGACAGTACTAAGTTCACTTGATATTGTAAGTTTAACTGAAGCTGGATATACAGTGATGTTGACGTTTCGCGGCTAGTGATTCTGTCATTGAATTCTTATAACGTGCATCTGTAAATTAGTCATTAATAATTGCTCCTTTATGTTTTCATCTCTTTTTCAATATTTTATACGTATCAAATTTTCACCCCCGAAAATACACATCTGTAGACAACTTCCCTACAGTGCAAGACTGTTGAAGCTATAAATATCAATCGGGAATCTGTAAACAGCAACTGGCTTCGTGCCCTAATGCACAAGACATCGGACTAGTGTGCTAGTGGACCCCGGTTCGAACCCCTTACCTCAATTTTTTATAAAAAGAACATTACATTTTCTTCCTTTCTGCTTTCGAAAAATGCTCTGCGTCACAAGCTACTTACACAAGCAGAAATATATACACGAATATAATTATACAAAACGCGTTGACTTTCTACGAGCCCTTAAGCATCGAATTTAAGGTGGGTCTGGATTAGGACCTACTGTTTGCTAAGTTAAATTGTCAATTTCTTTAAGAACAAATAGAGAATTTGGAGCAGAGTCAGGTTCTTGTTAAAATCCTTACAAGAGGTCTCGACCTTGGAAGAGAGATTTGGGATCTGACTTCGGTTGGTGCTAGTTTACTCTTTAAGTGACTACTACAGCTCACTATTTGGCCAGTTTCGAAATATCAGGGTTCAAAGTTTGCATAGCACCTTATAATCATTAAAATATTCCTGTCAGCTGGTCAGGTGGCGCAGGCGGTGGAGTACTGACTTCACAAACCCGTAGTTACAACTTCGAATTCAGCCGTATATACATTTTTTTTTATTTTTTGTCATCGGGATGAGTTTTTCATGCATTGCAGTAAAAGAAAAGATAATAATGAAAGAAAAAAATATAATTATGAAACACGTACTCCTGTTGGAACGTTAGCAATGTTGTGCAGAAAAACAGTTTTTTAAGCTAAATGAATTCAGATAAAGTGTTCACCTGGCGATGAAAAAAATAAATAAGAAAAGCGTACACGTATCGGGACTCTAACTTGCAACTTCTGGCACGTGAAGTCAGCAATCTATCGCCTTTACTCAACCCGATTCCTTCTTTTTGAGGCAAAAACCAACAGATAGGGCCACATATTATTAATTTTATTACTTGAGCCATCTTACGAACAACTTAATGAAACTTCGCATACTACAGTTTGGAAAACATTGCTGTATTGTATATCTATAAAGAAATAGAGAAGAAAATGTCGTGTATGATGTACAGTAGTAAATAATTATATTTCAGAATTTATAGGCCAGACAAATGTAAACTACCGGTACCGTCAAACTTAACTCTATACTTCGTTTCTGCTTGACTGCGTTAGATTTTTTATTTCTCTCTCAAGACTAATAAAATATATACACGACAAACTGAAAATCACAAATGGAAACAGTCTTTTAGTTTATTTAGTACAACAATGCGATAAACATGCAAAATTACTTTTCAGCCTGCAGGTTTTAATTAGTAGATACTTTATATGCACTCGATATTGGCAATTAGAAGGTAAACAAGCAGTTATACATCTGTGAGCTTAAAATCTTCTCAGTTACCTTTTTTATGTATTACTAAATTAATTGAGAACATATGTAACTTCTAATAATTGGTAAATAATATGATTATCATTTTCAAGAAGTTGACACACCCGTGCCTGTAGCAAAAAGTGGTAGCTAGTGAGTCGGGCATTTTACAGTTTACTCTAAAGGACGTTACGGCGACCCTGTAAATTACATGATATCCTCACGCAATGTACAACTTTATGTCGTTAATTGCCTCTGTCTACTTTCTTCTGTCTGTTGAATAAACAAATCTTGTGCGTAGTAGAAGAACGTACAATAAAATACTCATGCACGCAACTAACAAAATCTGATATGCTAATCTCATTCATAACAATAACGAGATTCGTCGCGCTGCGATTTAAAATAACGCCTTTTCAAATGTAAATGTCATTGAAGTTGCTAGACACATAACCTACACTCACTCACATGTCAGCGGGAATTTCCTGTTAAAAGCAATTTAACGTGCTCTCTTTGACCTTACAAGCTTTTTACATACCATAATGGGAGAGAAAACCCATCACCTGACAAAACCATTTTAATATTGTGGACATCACATCAGATACTGTATCTAACGGGATCACCTTATCGTAAAGAGTTCTTTTTGTTTGAGCTTCTATTAAATCTATTTTATTAAGATTTTTTCTTGTGTATTATTGTATACAGTGGAGTGGAAAATTACTGCTTAGTTTTTAAACCCGAAAGTTCAAGTCAAAACTTATAATTCTCTCGTACTTTTTCCTCAAGCGACAAGGCATGTACACGATGATAATAATATCAGTGACATAACTAATACTTAATATAAAATGATCAAACTGCAAACTTCTTTTAGGGTTAATGGTTACTGCAAATTAGCGCGTTATAACACGGAGATACATGGCATAGAATAAGAGTGAATCCAGTTTCAACTATTTCCGGATAGAAGTATTTTCTAGTTTTCGGGTTAGCAGTCTATTTATGCTGTCACGATTAACGTGTTTCAATACCAATGAAGTATGAAAACAGCGAAATCATTTTTTTTTTTAAATATCTTGCTCAGGTTAAACTTCAGTCTTGTGTTTCTTATGGCGTTTGGTTCACGCTTCTTCTACTAGCTTGAACTATGGCATTCTAAACGACTATCTGCGAATAATATTAACATAGCATTTCGAGCAACTACGACTAATGTTGCGGTGGTGGAATGAGGACTTTCGTTCGCGGAAAATGAGCCCCATGGCCACGGACCAACTGCAGCTTCAGACGAAATCTTGAATAATGTCGTCGAATCTGAGCCATGATCAAGTAGGGTATATTTGATCATTTGAAGACAAGCTCGGTATACACCATAGCACTGTTGATCGACGCCTCCAACGCCATTGATAAGGTGAAGCTGGATTCATGGGCGCCATATGAGTTGACACCAGTCAACAAGGCACTCACTCCCGTCTTGAAGTGTTATCTTAGACTGAGGAATAAACGAGAAGGATATTTGCAATTCTGGGTTTGATCCCAGCGGCCGACCATCCTGACTGAGGTTTTTCCAGCCTTTTCCCTCAGTCACACCAGGCCATGTCGAGATGGCACCTTCTACATAGGCCCTGGCCGACACCTTCCCGACTCCTTTCCATTCCCCTATCCCGGCTTGAGCCTTAGATGCCTGAAAGCCATAAATAAAATTCAATTCAATTCAGAAAAGGATTTCCAAAGTTGAAATGGAGGCAACTTCCGATTTTAGCCTCTGTAGGTACATGTACAATTAATAATTAATATTTATTCAGAAAATGATATTTGCATCATATTGTAATGTCTGATGAAAAATGGATATTGTACGACAATCGTAAACGATCCTCACAATAGGTGGATAAGAATCAAAGTACGCAGCGCTGTCCAAAATCCCTCCTTCTACCACAAAATATGCTGTGTTGTATGTAAGTCTACTGTTAGCATAATTCATTCTCTTCCTCCTTCGTAGCGAGACTATCACTGTAGATCGTCACAGTATTGAACTGCATTAAACGCACGGTTGACTTATCTTCGGGCATCCAACAGTGGTCAACATACATCTATCTGACTGACCTCATGTGCACTACAACGCACGCCTACATGTCTCCGAAAAGAGTATGCAAATTCCCAGTGAGGTGCTGTGAAACCTTTCCTCACCCACTATATTCTCCGGACTTATTTTCCACTGGTTATTACATCTTCCGCCATTTTAACCACTGAAAAATTATTGCTAGTGGTAGAGAGGTTCGGTATGCGGCTGACGATTTCTTCCCGTTACAGGATCCAGACTTCTTTTTTTCGTGGAATCCTGTCTTTGGTAGAACAATGGTAAAGGTTTGTGGATACAGAGGACAACCACTTTGACTGAGGAAGTATCGAAGATTTTATCTACTTAGCATTATTAAGAAACATAATATTACTGAACCCTTGAATCAATCAACCCAATATAATTTTGATTCATATTTAAATATCTCACATGGAAGGTCAAAGTCACAATGATTTTTTTCATCTTCCCTGAATGTATATGGGACAGGACGCCTCAAAATATGTTCTTAGAAAATCGCATGTTTAGAGAATATTTAATGTATGTATTCTAACTTAAAAAGTGGTTATTTGTTTCTTCATTTGTGATAACTATAAAATAAAAAAATAAAACCCAAGGAGCGCACTGGAGTACCTACGCAACAAACAGAGGCATGATGTTCAAATTACGTACGGATTTGTGTATGAAGAACAAACAGAAACAACGTATGATAAGATAAATAATGTTTATCTGCGAGTACAGGACAATGCGCATGTGCAAGAATGGACTTCAGTATTCTTTACTTTCGCGAGACCAAAGAATCTCCGAGTGAATACGACTTCCGAGTGATTATGATTCCAACGACTTTTCTTGTGTTGTGATTTTTATGGGGGAAAATCACGTGTGATGTTAGGTTTTTCCATCGCTGATAGCGAAAAAAAAAAAAAAGTTTAACGTAACTATTAACCCACCTTCGCTCACAAACGTTTGCTCTCCATTCCATTTCCGTGTAAAATGTTTAAAATCGAGTGAAAACAGAAGGCAACATTTATTAATATGTAATATCAACAGACAGTAAGGCCGCTTTCACATACGCGCGAGAGCGGGACGAGAGCGGAACGGACAACACCCGCGTGGTTTAGAAATACGTTGCGAGTAATTGGGCTTTCCACATCAGCGCGAGGCAAGAGCGGGTTTCTCTCGCTGCGGACGAAAAAACACCCGCGTTTCCCTGCTAGAAATGAGGCGAGACTTTCGCGGGAGCTGCCCGCTGAAAGCCAAGCAAGACATTGAAGTAAATGAGCCATTTCACATCAGCGCGAGACGAGAGCGGGCGAAAAGAGAGAACAGTGTTGCTAGGAAACACCACGAAATAGGCTGTATTTTCATCATTTACAACAGGCCGGTAGCTAGAATTATTTCATTAAAAGCTAATCTTCTTGTTGGATCATAATAATGTTGATATGAATGTTCATAGAGCTGTAAACAAGAAGTTATTTCTTTTTAATGAAGATGTATTGTCATTTAAAAGAATAATTATTTATATACATTTTTCATGAAATTGTAGTAGTTTCACGTCGAAAATTTGAAAGTGAATCATATTCCCGTTTCTCATATATCTACGGTATTAATAAACAACTATTCGTTCTGATTTTTGTACAAGCAGAAAACATTACACAGTCTAAATAAACTAAAGTAGGCCGGACGCACCGGAACTGTGTTTCGGCAAATCAGTTTGAAGACAGAATACATTTCCTTTACTCATTTTCTGTTATACATTTTATTTACTCGATACTGTATTAATGATGATGATGATAGGTGTTCTACCCCAAGGCAGGTCTTTGACCCGAAGATCCCTGGGCAAGGTGAACCCATTGTGGTTTGCCATTGCCTTCCATGGGATGAAGTCGTCCTGAGGACGGGACCTACAGTTTAACGTGGGATTCGAACAATTTGTGTACCCACCGGGAATCGAACCTGGGACACCTTTATTACAAGGATACGAGCTTAACCACTCATCCACCGGAGACACTACTGTATTAAAGGTCAATCTTTTTGCTACTTTAATTGATCTAAGTAATATTGGTTTCGACCCATACACATTTCAAATAAAGGTGAAAGAAAAACTTTTTTAAAAAAATCTCGGAATTATTCCACTATTTCGACAGATATCCCAAACAAGCAAAATATATGTTTTCGGTAGCAAATAGTCACAAAGCAACGGCAAGCCGGTGTTGTTTTCTGAAGGACAATACACAATAATAATAATAATAATCTTTCGAGCTGAGCCATTTCTTCAAATATTCAGACTATTGATTTAAACCACACGTTTGGAA
>JAGDQP010002273.1:0-10889 GCA_022664845.1 Lepisma saccharinum
ATATATATATATATATATATATATATATATATATATATATATATATGGACGCTTTTACAGAGTACAGTTCTAAGCCCTTACTGTACGTACATGGTTACCTTCCAGTGATACCTGCTGCGCTGTGAAATCATTCCAAACGATTAGAACATGAAATAACGTCTCATGGAATTACTTGCAATGCGCAGCAGGTGCAATGCAACTAACCAATACTTCGAGAATTGAAACTACTTCTTAAGGTACTATTTCAACTAATATTGTACAGTATTCAAATACAAGTGTATAGAGATCTACCTGATCTCGAGATGCGTAAAACGAATTATACCGTACTATCGGCAGCTTTAAGATATACGGTATACATGACTTTATTAAACATGATTTTTCTCGAAACCTAAAAGATAACCAACTCACCTTACGTAGAATGGGCGGTAGGTTACACTGAGAGTGTGTGCTTGAGAGAGCAATGGTTGGAATTTTATTCCTTTAAGAGAGAACATGATTACATATCCTGGGGTCTGGAAATATATTTGTAATTACCTATAGTATTAATGAAAAAAATTAAGAGAGCCGCATTTCGAGCACCAAGACAATGAACCTAACACTATTCTTACTTTAGGTGAATCACTAGTTGAAATTTACAGAAAGGTGTAGTTTGAACTCCTCGAAAAGACCTTTCCAAAACACCTCAGCCACCTTCATGATCGAGTTCCTGACTTGAAATTGCCCCCACCTACCTCGGGAACTACCCTTGCGATATGGATGAATGGTACAGGTTGGAACTCTCCTCTCCAAGACATTTCCAACGACAACTCAACCACATTCCTATACTTAGTAGTTACTGACTTGAAAGTTCCCGACAGACAGACAGAGAGGTTCTATACGACCTCAGAACACTGTTTGTTTGAGCCTGAAAACCAACGAACTTTTGAGATATTTTCCATTTTTTCGCTAGCTTTATTTCTGAATATAAAAACGCGGTTTTTTACTCATCATTAAATATTCGTAGAATAAATAAATAAAACTTGAAAAATTCTACATGTTTTCACTTCTACAAAGTTAACCTTCCTTCGTCTAAAAACAAAAACAACACCGAAATTGTTTACCGCCGAGAGAAAAAGAAAAAATTTCTACAGCGCCGGAGGAAGAATTTGAAACGTCATTACCACAATGCTGTAGGGAGAAACTTTCTTAACTTATAAAGTACAAGTACGTGATCGTCTATCCCTCTACATTGGTAGCGAGAAACGGCAGTTGACTTGCCACTTCTGTCATTTCCGATATATTTCAACAGATAATTGGATTTTTCTTGTCTCCATTCCATCGTTCCGACGCGAAAAAGTGAATCTGCGAAGTTCGGTACAGATATGACCAAGTTCGGTACGGAAGTAATGTGAAATATTAAATTTTCAAAAAGATTAACACCACTGACATCTGGAGAACCTGTGGCATACGGATTAGCTCTATTATATTTTCAAGTAGTTAAATCCCAAGTTTGGTGCGAATACGGCTAAAGGTATGAGCATAATTTGAAATAATATGTTTTCAGAAAAGTCGGCAGAACTGATTCCTCAAATTGAAATGATTCAAATCTAGTCCGGGCCTATGTCTACTTGTCTACATATGTACCAAACCTGATTTGGATCGGTTCAGTGGTTTAGGCGTTAGCAGGCTGCATATACCATTATTTTCACACTTATAATGATCTATTGTTTTTGTTGAAGCAGGTCTTTAATTTCTCGGTATTGAAACGTTGCTGGATCCCGGATTATCAACAGGTGTTCTACTCATACATGCTGAAAAATATTTGCAATTTTACAGCATCTAGCGTTTATGTTGTAATTCTTCATTACCTAAATAAAAAAAGTTCTTACTTAAAGGGCAGTTAGCAGAATTAGAAATTGTTGCTTAATAAAAGATAATTGAAAAAAAAACCGCAAGAGCTAATATCATCTTTACAACAACAAAAAAACGAACGTATTTATTTACTACACAACCCTACGGTGAGGACACAAGTGGTTTGGAGCCCATGTTAAACTCTAGGTCCTGTATTTAGGACGTCATCTTCATTCTATGGAAGGCAAGGGCAAACCATCATAAGTTCAAGTTCGTTAGAGATCTTCGGGTCAGGACTCAGAAGGACCTGCCTTAAGTCAGAACATTCATCATCATTTCGCCCACAGAACTTGGAATTTCTGTTCGCATTCGAACTATCCGAATTTAGACTTGAACCCGGGATGTCCTAATTTCGGAGTTCGGACTCGGACTGCTTGTATACTGGTGCAGTAACAAAAAGGCGTATTCACGTGACCCACATGCTGTTGTAATGAACGCTAAAATAAATCGAAACTATTTTTACGCTCAGTCACCTTTTCACTTTGATTAGCCTTACAGAACCACATCCAAAATAGAGCTAAATTCATTAAAATTAATTTAACATTATTCTTATTGTTAAACTTCAGATTAAAATTATTATTGATCTTATAACAGTTACAGTAATAGTTGGTGGGACGAAAATGAGGCAAGATTCTAATTTGGCGGCTATCACCCCATCTCGCCCTCGCGTGGCGTCGTCAATGGAAGAAACTAAATTGAAAATAATACATATTTTACTTTGGAGAGTGGCAATAGGAGGGAATTGTTTTTATGCTGCATAGCTTACTGTCAGACAAATTTTGGGTCATTTTATGTTTTCCAAATCTAAACTAAATGAGGGTCGAGCGGTTTCAGTTAAATTGGTTCCATGAACCCGAGACACGCCGAAACACTTGGTGTTATAAAATACAACCGAAGGAAGAAAACATGTATAACTTACTATTTGTCCCGCTACAAACTTTCTGGCATGTTTTAGGAAAAATAACAATAACTACGGTGCTTGAGAAACAGGGAGGGATAGATACATGTGTACTTCAAAGTTTCATGTCATTTTTGTGTCATTTTATGCTTTTTCGCAAAATTTCAAGTCTCCTTTGACATTTTCCCTGAAGCGAACATGTGGTTACTAGTACAGTACAAAAGAAGAGTGGATGAAGAAAGGGTAGAAGAGAAGAGGAAACATACGTGTACTTTGTTTCAGTATCGGATTTTATCAATGGCCCTACGTATAAATACAGGCAGAAGCCAATTGATGAAGAAATGCGGGGGAGGAATAGAAGTTCCTTTTCAAGCTATGTTCTCTGTCCTAATCTGGACTCGGACTTGGAATGTTCGAATACGAACTTGGACTGTCCTGACATTTTATCGGATTCGGACAGTAAAATGTCCGAGCATCGGACAGTCCGAACCCCACGAACGACGATAATAAATATAACACACAGTAGCCTGCAAATGAAAATATTTTCTCTGCGTTATAAACAGCAGTCGGTGAGTTAGGTAATTTTGGAACGCAGATTACAAAAGTGCATTCCATTTTTACGTGTTGGTCTATTTACGTGAGGATAGTTGAAAACGTTATCCTCTGATAACATGAATTTAATGATAAGTAAAATAATTATGCTTACTGTTTCTGGCAATTCAGGGACTCGATATGTTGTCATGAAATCCGAATCAAACGCTGCATCTAATAGAGCATGGTAAGATTTTGAGAATACCAAAATTTAAGTTGGAATGGACATGGGAGAGTGGGACTAGGGAGTAGGGCGAAACTTCGAAATTCACATAAATTAAATAAAGGATTATCCACAGTGATTCACAATAAAGACCTTAGTTTTAGGAGGTGATTTCTGACATCGAAAGAAGTAAAAAGTTGCTATGAATATGGGTGAAATTTTGCTTCGTTTTGGACATTTTTAACTTAAAGCACAAAGTGGACGACTAGCAATGAGAAGAAATAAATAATTCTCAATAAGTCAAAAACCTCCTTGAATGAAAATTTCTTTTGCGGATTTTTTTTCTACCAACATGGCGGATACGAGCCGTGAAGACATGATATCATCGGTTCCTCTGTGTTGCCAACCGAATATAACGTTTAAAAATTTTCAAATGATACTAGGCCGTATTATTGGATATTTGACATCTACTAATGATGATAAAGAACATACTTAAAGCACACACCAGAGTGTTGCAAACTGTGGATGGGACAGAAAGTTTTTTGCGATATTATACACACTACGGGTCAGATTATCTGAAATGGCCAACTTGGTTGCTCGACCACTCAATTATAATTATTATAATAATCTTTATATTGCTTATATAAGAATAGTTCGAAACGAGTATTCATTTATTTCTATCCTCATCGATTTAATAATGGCCGCCATTATTGCAGTCGTTAACAAGAAATGTAATATCTCCGTACTAGTTTATCACAGGACATTCAAACAAAACCCATTTCTTTCTTTAAAGTCTGCTTGTTAATTTTAGTCATCTGCGTGAAAAGCCTAAAACGTAACTGAAGTGCTTAAAGTGGTATCCAAATGTTATTGTCAAAAGAGAATAAATTCCTGCTTAAATGGTGCTTTTTCGCACGGAAGGCATTGAATGTGAACGTTGATCTTTTGTACGCTCTCACACATGAAAATAGATTGAATGCCTACAATATATGAAGACTGATATGTGGTACCTTAATATTTTATGAATTTCTGAACATGCAAAAATTCGTATTTTATGCATATTGGAAACCTAATATCTCCGGTGGGACAAAACCCAGAATATTTTTTTTACATAATTACACAAACATATGATAGAAATTTCAACTTTGATTAATTTCGACGGAGTTAAAATTTGGAAATTGGGAATTAATAATTTGTGTTCGTACTTTGATAATATGTTTACTAAAGCGTGCATGAGTATTATTTATCCCTAATTGGCAAATCTGGAAGTTCGTTCAAACTCAAATATCAAGGTTCAAATTGCTGCCGTAGTTTCTCCTTACACAAGTACATATCATGTAGAAATATTAGATTTCTATCTGGTCTTACACCAGATGAATTCGGCCTCCAAAGCTCGTAAAAGTCTTATTATCCTCAATTTGCAAATCAATCATCCATACAAACTCAAATATTACAAGTATTTAAATAATTACTAGTGTCACGTACCATACACATATCTTCAACAAAACTCAAGACTTTACGACCTCATGTTTGGAACACAAATTATTATAAAACTCGCGCATTAAACACACATACTAAACGCACAACACAAATTTTCAACTACGTTTGTAGCCAATATCAAGTTAACAGAATCATTTTCTTAATGTTTTTTTTTTTAATTTTTAATTTCTAAGTTTGTAGGGTCATATTTATTTATTTGTTGAGAACGTTATTATTTATCTTTTTTCTCTAATTCTTTACATTTTTATAACGTTTTTCAATTTTGGTTACAGCTTGTACATTCACTATCATTAACATTATTCGGATATTTAGAACACTTAAGGTATATTAAAAAGAAAGAAATGAAATCAGGAATTGCTACACATATAATTGATGAAGCTCACCATATAGACTATCACTAAGTTTCTGACAGGAGCAAAGAACCAAGAAAAAAGATTGAATAGAGATGGATATCGCATATGCCACAGTCCGAATAATGTTAACGATAATGAATGTGGAAGTTTAAAACAAGAATGGAAATACGTCATAAATATGTATAGAATTAGAGATCAAAGGAGAATTGACGTTCTGAACAAATTAATAAATATGGTCTGACAACAATATGAATTCAACCATTAAATAAACAATAAAAAATATGATTCTCTTAACAGTACACTTGATAATGTCTACAGACGTAGTCGAAACGTTGTGTTGAGAGTTAAATATGTGTATTTAATACACGAGTTTAAAAATAAATTGTGTTTCAAACAACGGACCGTGAAGATTGGATTTTTGTCAGATATCAAAGTTGAAATTTCTACTATATGTTCTTCTTATATAAATGTACAGCGATCGAAGGAAATTCCAGAAATGTGAACTGATGAACATAGGCAACACCATACACAAAATTTTCTCCGAATCAGTTCTGTTAAGCAAAAAAAATATATATATAGTTTCCTCCTCTTCTACCATGCAGATTTCGCTCAAGCAGCGATTGGTAAAAAACTACCCACAGAGGGAGACACGCCCCCTTTCCTGCTGAAACTTACTTCTTCGGCCAAAAGCATGAGCTCCAAAACTAGAAAAGATATTCAGTAAATAATAATAAGCACTTCACCCACGAACGTTTAAAAAATATGAAATGAACACTCCAATTGACTGAGAAATAACACAATGTGACTTTAAATTGCGTTGATAAAGGCAAAAGTTATCTTTTAAGTTTTGGAATGGAAACTATCATAAATACTGGCGAAAGGTATAGTAATTGTGCAACGAATATTCAGCGTTCTCTGTGGCGTAATGGAATAATGCGTGGAAACAAGAATTTCAGAGTAGAATTTGAGGTCGTTGTTTCGAGCCCCATCATATTATAATTACTCTCTTGACACTTTCATTTTGAATATAACATTTTTGAGTATAATTTGAATAAGAATATGACTGAATGTAAAACTGACATTTTTTTCATTGGCTTAGTTTTCTCCATTGCCACTACGTATTTTCATTTCGGCCTGAGCCTCAGATGCCTAAAGACCTTAAAATAATTCAAATTCAACTTATTTAATTGAATTATATTTATGACCTATAGGCATATGAGGCTCAGGCCGGGATAGGGAAGGGAAAGGCTTCGAGAAGGTGTCGTCCAGGGCCTCTGTTGAAGGAACCATCTCGGCATTTGCCTGGTGTGACTAAGGAAAAATCCTCAGTCAGGATGGTCGGCCGCTGGGATCGAACTCAGGACCACCCGAATGCTACGCTAACGCTCTACCACTGAGCTACGGCAGCTCGGTAACTTATTTTCATATGGACTGTTTGTCGCTCCCTCTAGATATATTAGCAACTACAAGATTAGCCAGATACCATAGGATTTCTCACGGTCTGAAACGGTGAGGAAAACTATGATTCCAAAATTGTAAGGTCTTCTTCAATCGCTTAAAATTCTCCATTTGTCCCTCTCCCACAAGATGTCAGTAACGACAAGTCCTCATGGTCTGAAAGGATGGTGAAATCGATGACTTTGACTCTTTTTGGATAGCTCTTAAAAGAGCATTTGATTTTATACTAATGGACTATGGTGTGGTCTATAATAAAATCATTACTTTGCTTATTATGATTATTGTTTTAATTCTATATTCGGCAAAGCAATTCACTCTTTTCTGTTCGTAGGAGAAGGAATAGCAAGCTGGTATTACCTTAGCCCTGCTGTACACAAGGCGATCTGGGCACACGACCAAGTCACGCACAAAATCTTAATCCATGCTTTCTTATGGAGCACCGCACACGAGGCGACTTTGTCGCAGCAACGCGAATTGGTCGTAAAGAGAATCACATTGTCCGGGAATTCGAAGGCCACTTGAGGGAGGAGCCACAGTCGCTTTCCATGTATCCTTCTGGATCACCGCCACTATGCGATTTTATATCCAACATGTGCTCGATAGAGTTCATATCCGGAGATCTAGGAGGCCAAATTATGCGTTGGAAGTTGCTAGAATGTTCCTCAACAGGCCCATCTCTCGCACCCCTTCTTCCACGCGTACCAATTGGAAACTGCCTCATCTGTCCGTGCTACACGCTGCCAGTTCTCTAAGGCACAATCCATGTGTTCTCGAGCTTATGTGAGTCGCTGCTGCCAATGGGTAGCGATTAGTAGCGGCACACGGGTCGATCTTCGGCTAAGATACTTCATGGAGACCAAATTGCGCTGCACTGACCTCAACTACAAGTTCCGGAGGATTCCTACACTGATTCCTGCAGTCAAATCACGCATTGTTGCTAGTCTGTTTGCCCGGACGAGTCTGCCCAGACACTGTCAGTCGCGGCTATTCAGCACCCGTAGGCGGCCAGTGCGTTTTCCCTGATGGGTCGTAATGCCTCCAATGCGGTGCTCACGATACACCCTTGACACTGTGAAGCGAGTAATGTTCAATGTTCGGACGATTTCCGAAATCGCATGTTCCATTCGTCTAGCACCAACTATTATCCCGCGCTCAAACGTCAATAATTCATCTCGGGTTGCCATCACCACGGTACACGGCGTTACACTGCATGCACAGAAGTCAAACTGACCGCACTGCAATTGCTTTGCGCAGTTCGATCAGTTTGCCGCGATGTTACAGTGTTGTCAATTAGTTCCCTCCCGCTATCCCATGACTTTTGGCACTTCAGTATATATTCGCGAGATTAATCCATCAATCAACCTATTGTCTCTGATTTGGATCGTTTAATGCAGGCACAATGAAAGCTATTTTTAAAACTAATTACGGAAGCGAAATTTTTTTCACTTAAACCTTATTAGAATTGAATTGAATTTTATTTATGGCCTTTAGGCATTTAACGCTTAGGCCGGGAAAGAGGAGGCGAAAGGATTCGGAAAGGTGTCGGCTAGGGTCTCTGTTGAAGGTGCCATTCTGGCATCTGCCTGGTGTAACTGAGGATAATCCCGGGAAAAGCCTCAGTCAGTATGGTCGGTCGGTTACAATATTATTGGGTGAAGATATCGTCTAAAATGTCTTCCGTCATAGCCTCAGGGAACAAGATTCTCAGGTATTGTGGAGAAAATGAAAAAGGAGCAAGGAATCAAATTTCAGATGATTCAGATGATGCTGATTTATTTAGCAATCTCCAGATTCATCAGGATATCGGACATTTAACAGTGGATATAGTAAAAATAATAAGAAGAGAAAGGATTTAGGAAAGAATCAGCCTAGTATTATTCGAGGTACCATCTCGGTATTTCCATGGCATGATAGAGGAAAACCAGTCCACCTTATTACTAGCCGAGTACACTATCGAATGCTCTATCTCGTCGAATTATATAGGAATAGAGAGATGGAAACAGAGATTCCACCAGGATTTCAGCTTGAAGGGTGTTAATCCAAAGTTACGGGGGTGAAAACCGATTTTTAACAGTAAAAAATTAAAAGTTTGGGTGTGTACTCAACAATTATGAGGGGGTGCCTATGAGGGGTCTGGCAGAATCCCTGGATGGTACTGAAGACATGGAATGATATATCAACGTACTCCTTCATTTGCACCCCCCCCCCACAAATCTCATGAAGTATTCTTTGGTGATTAATTAGGATGATGTCCATTTTCCTCTTCCGCTTTCAGGATGCAGAAAAGTATAAATAAAAGTTGGGAATTATACTATCAAAGTCATTTGTTGGATAGGTTTGTGAGCAGAGTTACACACAATACATTATTTACATTTTGGTGCGCGTGGTCATGGGTTCGTTTACTTGAGGATCTATTGAACCAAGTAGTTCGGGATCCATTTTACCAACAACTGAAAATCAGGTTCTTAAAAGCTTCGTAGTTTGTTTCAGCCGCTCGTAACAATGTTCTTACTAATAGTGTTGATTGTTTTGGTCTTTCCGCCTTGCCTTTATTCTCTTCTATATTAAGCCCAGAACAACTACTGGACACCGAGCCGCCGTAGCTCACTGGTAGAGCGTTGCCGTAGCATTAGGGAGGCCCTGGGTTCGATCCCAGCGGCCGACCATCCTGACAGAGATATTTACAGGGATTTTCCTCAGTTATACCAGACAGATGCCAGAATGGCACCTTTAACATAGGCCCTGGCCGATGCCTTCTCGAATCCTTTCCCCTCCTTTACTCCGGTCTGAGCCTCAAATGCCTAAAGGCCATAAATAAAATTCAATTCAAATTCAGTTACTTGATATTTGAGACGATACCGCCCTAACTTCGAGCTCCTGTAGTTCCGAAACTAGACATGCCTCAAAATCTCTTCAAACGAACTTTTTTCCTGTTTTGATATCAATAACTGCCCCTCGAACTTTGTGCCATTCTATGTTGGCCCTACTAATTGATTTAATTCTTTGACAACAACAATCTTATTGTGTGAAAGCTGTCTACGTGGCACTCTAACAATCATAAACAGTGCTTAAATAGATGCATAGGGTACTACTTCCAGTGTAATTTACTAAGCCGACACCGCTTGCGCCAGTATGTGTTGAGTTATTACGTCATTTGTGACGATGCTGCCTTAACTTGGAGCACCTGTAGCTCCGAAACAATGCACAACTTGGAATTTTTTCAAAGCAACATTTTTGTTGTTTTGATGTAATCACCTACCGAAGTTTGTACTATTAATTTGGGGACAACATTATATACATTTTGACGTGTGTGAATTTGAAATCAATTTTTAAAACTTTAGTCAACTTTGGCTAAATATATATTAAAGAAAAAAATAATTAATGGATTTATTTGTAGATTTTGTTACAAAAAATAAAATATAGTTTCTTTATTCTATTTCTTAGATTAATGAAAGCAAGGAACGTTGTTTCTTTTTCTTCCTTTCCTTTCATTCATTGCTGAGATCAGCAAATTCACAGAAAGTTACCCTAAAGCTATTTCTTTCTGTTTTATTGATCACTGTAGGAATCACCCAAAGTGAGCAACTACACAGCACATTTTATCACAAAAGCAATGCATGATTCCTTTAGCAGACCTAAATATAACACATTAATTCGTTTTAGATTACGAAGCAGCATTAATGAAAACTTCACACGAATGTTGTTCTGACTGTTTGGTGCAGAAATTCTTGACATGAAGATGACGTCACAGACACAGACCTTCGACGATAAAATCAGGAGAGAATGTAATCGTCAAGCGAGAAATTCTAGTGTGCTGCTAGGGACAACGGAATGGGAAGGGAGTGGGAGGAGGGGGGAGGCAGGACAGATATCTCGTTCATGTCCAGACGTGGATAAGCGAAAACCTCCGTGTAAGTTCAGTGGACTACGATACCGATTTTCTATTTCAGGAACTTGCTCCTTCGCTTGCTGTACAACAGGTGAAAAAAATTGTTTTTATATTTTACCCTACCAGACATATTTTTTCCAATGTACA